>SJJU01000331.1:0-134450 GCA_012932125.1 Conopomorpha cramerella
AATGGGAATGTTCGCAGAAGTACTTGAACAAGTGAATAATTTACGAATTGCTACGGAATGCAAGAGTTCTGTGGCAACTTGCCAGGTTGTTTTGTGACTGTAACTTATTTCGACAAGTTTTAGGCACACTTAATATTGATCCTTGAGCTGTTAGTTTCCTATTTATAAAAAAAAAACTCATTAGATAAGTTCCAGTAATTTCGACAGTGACAACTTAACATACATGGTCTGATATATCGACACGCAACTGTGCGTGTACGATTTGCCTCATACCTACACAATTGACAACATTGGATGGTGGTCGAACGCTTGTTTTTAATGATAAAAAAAAACCTTTGATTTTTCATAAGGTAGTAAAAAGGAAACCGTTTCGTTATTTCCCTTTCTACTCTACAAAAAAAATACTACGATACTTTAAAAAAAAATCACTGTGTGTTTCTTTAAAAAAACAAACAAATCAGTGCTTCCCATGCGTACATTGGGATAAAATTGGGAAGATATGAAATATGTGTGATGACGTCACCGGTACGCGCCTAATTTTATGATCCATGTTTAGGCTTCATTTAACAAAGAATAGTATTCATTTAAATGGATTAGCATTATATGCCGTAATAACTGCAGAACAGCGCACAACTAATAGTTAGTGACTCAATATTGTTCACCGGGTGTATAGGCGCGAATATAACCAAAGACAACTCGAGCTTACCTTTGTTATTTTACTCGACGTCGACCCGGTGAACAATATTGAGTTATAATGTCTGTGCGCGTTTCATTAAAACATGATCTAATAGTTAGTGAGTCTTTTGCTTATGTTTTATGTCATGACAGTCTATTCTACCGATCTTCCACTTTGTCAATATTAACCACAGGGACAGGTTGTTAAACTGTCTACACGTTAGCTAAAAAACATCACCTAAACTTACGATAATTTAAATGTACGGCCATACTTTTTGCTGCCTACGCGTAAACTAACGTAGTTGGTAATTATATTCCATCTGCCTACAACTAAATCTAGCACCAGCTTAATTACGTTCTGAATAGTAATCAAGTTCCTACACGTTCTTGTTATAATCTCTCAGAACTTTGAAACGTATCTTACATAATAAAATAACTATAAATAATGAACACCTTCTTCACTAACTTTTTTTTGCTCTCTGGTTGCCGATCACGTTGCTTTGGATACCGAAGTTTGAAAGAAGCCGTAAATATGTTACGTCAGGCTGTGCCTAATTTGACTCATTTCTGCATAGGTAATTGGAAAAGTAATTACTGGTGTGATCGAAAAAAAAAATACCGAAATGTTTTTTTGCACCGCAAAACTTACAAGTTAATAGGTAATCATATTTCTGTATGCAACAACTTTCTCTGCACAGAATACATGCCTAAATTTGTATAAGTTACTAATATGTCTCATTTGATGCATTTATCTTTATCTTTAAACGAGAAAAAGGAAAATAATCGTACACTTTTTACACACTGTATAAAATTCCAAAAAACTAGGTTTACAAAAAAAAATAATAATCGAGCGAAGCTCGGTCGTCCAGGTCCTCTAATTTATACTACCATTACCTATGTATTAATGTAGGTTTTTAAACCAATTAACGTAAAGTTATTATTATTTAAAATCTCATGTGTATGGCACACGGACAAAAAACATGTCTTAGCTCAATATTGAAGAATTATTTCGAAACCGCGGCTTATGTACTGATTTATGTTCCTTACTTAAAAATACTAAAAAGAGAATGCCGGTGGGAGAAAGGCATCAAGTACCCACAGAGTTTCCTTACAGTCTAATTTAATTTAGTATTCAAACAGAATGGAAATATCTAATTAAGGATTAGGGATTTAGTTACGTTTCGGGTTTTAAATAAATCTTATCGTCCCACTAGACCTATCTTTAATTTGAAGGCTGTTTCAAAACATAGCACACGTTTAACGTTAAAATACGTATTGTACAATATGTTACAGCGTCTTATATTGCGTTCTTCCATAACATGAATCATTTTGTTTTGAAATTTCATTACGCATTTTGCCGCAAATAATGCCTCAGCTGTGTAAGTATTACGTTTCTTCTACATGTAATAAAATCTCGTTTGAATGACAGCGGTACATAATGATATAAGAGATACGCAACTACAGTCACAAACCTAGAACAGTCTTACATACCTACACACTTCACTTCACGCCTTTAATCCCAAAGAGGGGTAGGCAGAGGCACTTGCTAAAGCAAGTACCCACGGTTCACCAAGCGTATTTAACCCAACGTTACAGGGGGTGAGCCCATCGCCGTTATAGGGTTCACACACCTTGTGGTGTGCGGGTTTCATCACGATGTTGTCCTTCACCGTACGAGCGTTGCGTTGCGTACATAGGCTCTGAAAAAGAGTCCCATTGGTACACGTCCAGTAGCCGGACTCGAACCCGGGACCTCTTACATACCTGGTTTCCAAAATTCTTGTAGGCACGTTGCACATATCATAGTTATCTCAATGCCCCCAGTCCAGTCAATGCCCCTTGAGCTCGAGGCTCGTAGCGCCGTCTCGTGTGCGTTGGTTTTTCCCGGGTTTTTTTTTCAGGTTTTTTTGTGTTCCCGAGGGAATAACGGTATAAAAATAGTCTTCTCACAAAAAAAAATCATCCAACCCAGTTATAAGACAAATACCGGCCAAGTGCCTGTGTTGCTCGAGCACCGAGGGTTCCGTACGATCCTGTAAACCTAGGTATAATAATTGTTTAGGTTGCTATGAATCTTTTTTCGTGCCTTCAATATTCCAGGTCGACTGGACGTTTATGTTTTAATTCCTGCGAGTTTCAACATTTTTCTTTGGCGTAGAACTTACATTTTATTATAGCTATAAGATATATGCTGAGTATTCGATACGAGTTTCAATTGAATACCTCGAGAACCCGAGGATAGGTACAGTCAGATAATTTTACTGAAAAATGTTACTCAACATTTTACTCATGCTTGTCGCATTTTTTCACGTATCTGTGCTATAAGATGGTGCCTCATTCCTATTTCAAGATCCTGAGTTCACGGCAAGTACTTACTATGTAGCTTTTGATTCCCTTGCCAGTGTAGAAAATTGGCGGCATAAACGGCTTTAGGTATCTTTTGATTGCGTTGGCTTAGAAATTTCTTTTTTTTTCACAGCCCTAAGGGACAGCAGACCCGAGTATTTGATATAAATTTTGGCTTGAGAAGCTTCTACGCGTTCTTGAGGAAGAGGATCATCATCAATCAGCAACTCCTAATTTTCCGTCATGTTGTGGAAAAAAAACTGCAAAAAGGGCAAATTGTGCGGAACTTTATAACTCTACGTGTATGCTCATAAATAATGTTTGACATGTACAGATGACTACGCTGGCTATTCGTTTTTTTTTTACGAAAAACTGACCAGATCACTAGAATCGTGATACTGTAAATGTTTGGCCGATGGTAACGTAGGGTAATTACGCGTTACTGAGAAAATAAAGACTGTAAAAATAAAACTTTCTTTCTTTCCCTTACGAATGTGCGTAGTTTGTATAAATAGGTTTATCTTGTGTCATCTCTATTAAACTTAGATTGTAAAAGAGAAAACTAGTTATACTAGAACAATAAATTTACAAGCTCCGCACTTACTTACGTGTCCTTGGACCCCTTCAAAGATGAATTTAGGTTCCACACAATTTATAAGTACTTCAAAACTCTGAAGCGGTAAGGGTTGTTGCCATGTCACGTTGTTAGACTAGCCAATGAAATACGGTAACAACAATTTGGTGAAAGTTTAGTGAACGACTTTACATTGAATGATACTTTGAAGAGGCTTTCTGGGAAAACTGGTTAAGACAACAGTTTTGCAATTTCGCACCTTATTTTTTATTAAATACAAAACAAACTTCGATAATATTTATTATTTTAAGAATTTTATTTCAATGCTTTTTCGACAAATCCTCATCTAAAAACATGTTAAAATAACGAAATTTATCAACAAATTCATGCTTTTTACTTCCGCATACAAAATACTGACAACATGCCAGTTATCAGCTTTAAATGTGTGTAAGAACTTTGTCTAAGATCTGTTCCACTTGCTACGTTCCGTTCACAGAGAAGCATAAAATCCGACGAACGCAGCAGAATATTATCTGACAGGAGTATTTACAAAAAGTGTTTAAAAATAGACAAAGTTATTATTTCCCATGCTTACTTCATATCATAACGCATACTTAAAAAATATTTGAGAATATTGAACTTGAAGTCTAGATTGAACTGGTCAATGATAAAAATCAATTTGCCCTTCGTATTTTTTATTAGATTCCATTGTAATTATAAATCAAGTACTGTGTGTAAATGTACCCGGACCTGATCTTAGAAATGTTTTAAAATTGACTGAAAGGAACAACAAGAAAAAACGACGAAGGCCAATGTTTTTTTCATGTGGGTGATCAAATCTACCTTTATTTTGTTGGACAAAGCCTTCCCCACTCACTTCCTCCACTCAACACGATCCTTTGATTAATGTATTGCACTTTCGAAAACTGCTACTTGTTTACTCGTCCCCTCATCTCATCTCTCACAGTTTGATACCCTTACGAAGATATATGTTTCCCCTCTGAAGTCAATGCTTTTTCAAAACAGTTAGTCGTCCTTGGTTGTCACTCTCGCTGTCTCCAGCGGAAATAACATAGAATCATAGTCTACGTGATTGAAATTTGAAGTGTGATCAAGTGGTTAGTTCCAACTTTTGCTTGTTAGAATTGCTTCTATTTCGATATTGCACGATAGCTCAGCTTACACTGACTGAAGCATAAGCGCAAATTATTTACGTTTGACCCTACGAGATAGAAATGAAACTGTTAGTGAATTTCGCTTTTGGTGATGTGATCTAAAAGTTTACTCGTTCCGAAGTAGAGGCAGTGAGATGTCACAATGAATTTGACCTTTGTTGCTTTCCTGTTACTTCTGTTTAATGTTTGAAATTGTTAAACTCAGAACGGCAGGCCCCCGTATCACAAAACGTGCCAACTGTTGACAACAATGTACAATGGGCAGACTAGTCGTAACAATGTTCTCAGATTTATTTTTAAAAGCGCAGTATACGCTTAATGATTGTTTAAATAAGTTTTGTGATCCAGGAGTCAGATTGCAGTGGCGGCAACCACGAGGCTAACCTCTGCGACCTTGAATAGTAAATAAAACAACCGTAATAAGTAATGATTTGATTTATTATACAATGATACAAAATATGAGCTTTATTTCTGTCATCGTGTTAATGTGTTTTCATATCTACAAAAAATATCTTGTCCATTAGTAATACTTAGGGTTGATACTGAGCGGCGCACTAGAGGTCGTGTTAGGTCGAGTCTCAGTAGATCACTTACTTTTGTATGTAGTTAAACAAAAGTCAACCTTAATGTGTATAATAGGGAATCTATTTTAATTCTGAACCTATTAATACTCGGACAGATGTCAAGTTGAGTTGTGTCTTTAATACAACGAACTAACTATATGGTAAAGTGAGGGTATTTGGAAAACAAGGCGTTTTTGTGATTCTCGTATTCGGACACTTGAGTTCAATCTGACGTTTAAATTGAGGAGATTTGAGTTAATTCTTGAACTACCTTTACCATATTTTGGTTCTCATCACAAGAGTTCTGAAGGTGATCGCAGCCGAAGAAGAGGAGAAGGTGACCTGCGATCACCTTCTTTACGATACTACTCAGACTAGACAAACAGTCAACACCCACCTTAATATTCAACAACCTCTCATACAGTATTAGTATCAAAATAATTGGATTTTCCTACTTTTGTTGATAGGGGAATAGGTATATAATTATGGGCACATTTTATTAGTTTTTAAAACATAATCTAATTAACAGCTAGTAATTTTGAACTTCTAACTCTCTTTTTTAGTAATCCACCAAAGAAAGATAGAAATATAAAATCATGCTATCAATTGCATTCTAAATTTCTAAAGACCAATATGCTGAACTAAATGTATAAGTTTCCGTCCATTGCTGGCTTCAATATTTGTCAGAGTTTTATACAGAGCGACAATGGACGAAAACATGATGATACTGTAGTGCGTGCAAGTCCTTCCTATCAGCGCCGGAGGTATGAGCGGGGCGGGGCGGGAAAGATAGACAAACAAACTTCAAACTAACTCAGTCGGCCGCCGACCATTGCACCTTGTGGAAGTCTCACCTCAGAAGATGACTGCGTCCACGCGCACTATAAAATCTGTGTAGTAAGATTGTGTAATACCTCAAAATATTTTCGTTTGTTTTTTTTTATATCACAATGATGGGTTTACTATACAATGTGGTGGTAATTATATTAGGTACTATCTATTGTGTAACCCTCGTTTGCTTAAAACCTGTAAAATCTGAAGTTTGTAAGTACCTACTTCAGTTTGAAACAATTAATGCCACTTTGGCATAAAAATAATTAGTTAAATTAATAACAGTTTATAAACAGTATGGATTCTTTATTCAAACGAGGGTTAGTACATAAAAATCTTATCTATATATTTATACGTAATGTTAACTACGCAACACATATTCGAATGACTCGCAGCATTAGAAACGTTAATTTACCAAAATATTTTTCCATGTAAAACACAGTAGGTAATAGGATAGGGTGAACTAAAAAAAAATCTGACACTAAAAAAATTACTGTAATAAAAAAATAAAAGTAACTGTCCGATAAAAAAATTCGCAATTTAGACACCTTGTTATAAATTAGCTTTTGATGTAAATGTGAGTGTTTTATCTAAAATTACTATAATATTATGATTATTGAAGTTACAAGACCTCTACACAGTACAGGATTTCTTGTATACTTAATTATGATATAAATATTATATAATCTTAACACTTTCGAATACACTCAGCTAAGGAAAACATGTTTTTTATTTGTGTGATCTCTACAGGCGTAAATGTCTTCATAATAGTTAAGTAATTGCAGAAATTGTATTTTCTTGAACTGAAAAGATTTCGTCGCTATTTTATACCTTTTTTATCGTGAGGTAAATCCGTTATGGTTACCCCACCAGTAACGGGGACAACGGCGGAGTTATGTGGGACTCGCACCCACTAAAACCCCACGGTGACCACACGCGCTTTATTGCCAGGGCCCCCGGAACGACCTGAGCCACTACACCACCAAGGGTG
Organism: Conopomorpha cramerella; assembly: GCA_012932125.1. Lineage (NCBI taxonomy): Eukaryota > Metazoa > Arthropoda > Insecta > Lepidoptera > Gracillariidae > Conopomorpha > Conopomorpha cramerella. The sequence continues at coordinate 7,156 of SJJU01000331.1, forward strand.
GATCCAGCTGCGATGGCTCTCACGGACCATCTCCGCGATGAGGGGTGGTCGACGCACCCCTGAGCTCTCGATATAAACATAGTATAAAATAATTTCCCTTCACTGAATTGTTAACGGTGGACTATCTATCTATATTATTACTCCTATAGTTAGTTATTTATAACAACGTTACTATATACAAACTCTTGAGAAGAAAACTTATGAACTAATAGCGCTAGTTTCGCTTGACCCAAAAATGCACGATTGGTCAATAGTTTTACTGCAAATTGATTTGATAGATTATAAAATTTTCATTAGTTCATATGGATCATGCGTTGGAAGCGCCATCTGCATTCAGCTTCATGTTTTCTTCCCGTTTCAATGAGGCATTTTTACTCATTTGCCTCTATGAGATAGAGGTCGCTACTAGTTTCTGTGTCAATTGTCAATCAAAACATTTATTAAAGTTGTTGCAAGAAGTTTTAGTCAAAGAGGATTTGATTGATTTTGATTATATCACCGTAGCGTCATATTATGACAAAATAGTAAACTGAAATGCCTCATTAATTTTAATGTATTCATTACTTATAAAAAATGTATTTTAATAAAACCTACGTTAACGCTACACTTTAAATACAAGTCAAAGGAAATAGGCCTTTACTTACATCGTGATTTAGGTTTAAATCTCTACATTTCACTGATGTAGTGGTCAGTCCATCCTAATTTATTTTCCTCATTGATTTGGCTTGTGTGGACATAATTGGAGCGACAGCCGACCAACTCCTGAACCACTACGACTAACCGGAGGGAAGAAAGGGAATGATCCAACTAGTTCTATAGGTTAGTTCCATGATGGAATAGATGGAAAAAATGTCTGCTCTTTAGTTCCGTGAGTCTCAAAGGGAGAGAAGGGAAAGGAAGCCGGTGTCAAGTAAATTCTTAGCTCAATTTGATACATGATTCCAAGAATTCAACATACTCAAGGGGATAGACAGAACTTAGGACCCCTTGGCCACATTTTGAGCTTACTAGCTCATAGCCCGAATAATCCTAAATATTCTTCTCACACAAAGTTCACGGCGGATAAGAGGTCTAATATTGTAGAGATTCATTAGTACATTTCAAGCCATAATCTTTCTATCGCATGACGAGTGATTTGACCACAAAGGCCTTTTTACTTTGTAGCCCTTTGTGGTACTTTGATTAGGAGCGAGATGGACTCGCGAAGAATCGATATTAGGTGGTGAGATGGTCGGAATATTTTAGCCTGAAAGTTGCGTGGGCTGAAGTTGAAAAAGTACAGGGTCGAGTGTACAGATCAGTTGTTTCGTAATGAAACTTCGTAGGTAAGCAGTATACTCTTATACGTTTATTTAATGTAAAGAGTATATGAATTGTTTTGGACTGTCATAAATATTATTTCTGAATCCCAAATAAAGGTATTTTTTGCTTATGCAAGCTTTTTAGGGTATCTGGAATACGATGTGTATTGTATTAGCTTTACATAGATCTTGGTCTAAGTTATGGAGTTCTGTCGTCTCGGAGTGTGGTATATGACTGTCAACCGCCGCACGGTGAAGACGTAGTTGGTGAGCTAGCGGGCCGATATTGGATTATTCAGGTATTTCTTATACTGGTATCTTACAGAAAGAATCCTACATAATGCTTTCTGGTCAGGTCGCGGCACGTTTACTTCCAATATTAGTAGGTAAGAACCTGCAAATTATTGATATTATAATAAACATTTTCGAGGAAAAAACCTAGCATTTGCGCAAAATTATTCCAAGAGTCTTTTTGGCTGTTTGAAAACGTATAGCAGTTCAGCTGACCAGTTACTGGACACGTCACTCGGGATCCAAGTCTGCTAATGTTAAAATTAGTAAAGCAGTAAATCAGCGATGCCAAAGCCAAACAACTACGTGAGTGCGACTTAGCCCTTAGTTGACCACGCTGTAGTTTCGGCGGTTTGACGGCCGTCGTCGCCCGGCTGGTGAATATCAAAATCGCAACTTATCCATTTTTCTTAATTATGACTTTTTCCTCGAATTTCGTTTAACATCACACCATCCTGGAGAAGAATAGTTAAACAAAACTGCGTAAATCGTTTATTAAAGTGTTATCGAAAAATATTTTATTTTCAGAATCGCATTTATCCAATCATAATTTGAAAAAATGTTTCAGGATTCACTTGTTATTGATTGATTCTAGCAAATTGTAAAAGGTGGATATGTTGTGATTTTGATATTTACCTGCTCATTTAAAATGCAACCCCAGGCCCTGAACCTATCTGCGTAACCGCATAAACATAGCCTTACGGTAATTGTTTAAGCGGAAAATGAGGAGTTTTCTAAAAAGTCACTCTGTCCAAGTTATTGAGATATGAAAGTGTTCTTTGGACTTTTTTTGTAAGAAAACTGCTCATTATAATTTTGTTAATTTAAATTGTTATATTTCATACAATCTGTACGATGCATTTGACTTATTTGCTGGCGAGGCTTGAGTAGGTCCTTAGAATCAGAAGAAGATTAAACATTCTTTACAATTGTATACAACACTAAGTACTAACTATTTACTTAGACGTTAGGCTGCGTAATACTTACATACAGTTCTTATATAAATTTCGCAAATATTACAGCGTTTGTTACAAAAGTCTTTACATTATTATATCTAAATTAAAATTACACACAAAAAATGTCACCAATTACTTGAAAGATTACTTGAGCCCACAAACGAGACCCAAATTCAATGACTAGCCAACGATCTTTATTATTTTCGTACTTTATTTAATACGAAAAACCAATTTCTGGTTTTTAGTACGGTTCACACTAAATGGAGCGCGTCCGTACTTTATACAGTTCAACGAATATTGATATATCTCCTAAGGGAATAAAGTTCAAATTTACTGGGGCAACTTCGGATGAACCGTGGGCATTTGCTTAAGAAGTGTTTCTGACTACCCCTCTTTGGGATTAAAAGTTGTGAAGTGTATTTTTTATTGGGGCAAGGATCGTGTTCCGCGAGAAATATGAACTTTATTTACATTACAGAAGTATGAATTTCCTTTAAATTTTACAAAATCCAATGCACTGGTTGTGAACCGTACCTTAAACGATAAACGTTCAATCACCAACGGATATTCTTTTATCCACCTTAAATAACGTCATTTTCCTTTTTCCAGTCACTTGTGTGAAAGAGACAAACTATATCCTTACGGTGAGGCGACATGTTTTAAATTGAGGATACTCTACTAACTTGTACTCGCCTTGGTTTTCGCGTTCTCACTTCACAATCACATGCGTCTCTTTCTCTCACAACACGTGTGAGAGAGTGCGCGACACTCCACGGTGTACGTGTCAGACCTTGGTTAGAGTCTGTCGTCGTAGTGCAAAGGAGATCTGGAGCCGATGCTGCGAAGTGGTATCCTGATAGCGTTCCCGTTAGTCAGCACTTCTGTGCCGTTGGAGAGACCTGATGAAGACGAGACTGAATTAAACATAGGTACTTATAGTTAGTTATCTACTATATAAAAATAAGTCGGGTTTTCCTTCCTGACGCTATAACTCCAGAACGCACGAACCGATTTCCACGGTTTTGCATTCGTTGAAAAGGTCTCGAGCTCCGTGAGGATTATAGCAAAAAAAAAATCAGGAAAAAATTCCGACTTATTCATATTAATAGTTAAGACAGAACAACGTCTGTCGGGTCCACTAGTTTACTACGTAAAACTTAATTAAACGTATGTAACACCTTATGTATAAGAACTTAAAGGGCCGTGTTACCCGAAAATCCCGTTTCTTTGGGAAATTTAGGACAGAATGTAAACTAAGTCTATTTCGATGTATGTAAGCTATACAAGGTGATATTTTCAAGAACTGAAAAAAAATATACATAGGATTTTTGTGTATCATAATGAGACTTAGCATTGGTAGGTATTGGTGGTTTTTTATTAGACTTATCATTTTAAACAAAGGGGTCTTCTACTGATTTCTGAGGCTTGGCAAAATTATTGTAGGTGGCATGTCACATTGTATTTTTGTATTTTTTTATTCCTTCAGTATTTTTGCTTGAAACAGTTAATTATTCCGCCTGTCCATATGTGACTTCGTCATTTGGACACTATGGAACAGATTATGAGTCAGCTTTGTCGGTAGACAGGTTGAAACCTGGATTAGGAAATAGTTGAACAATAAAACAGATTTTTTACAGTTGAAACATCATCATCATCATCATATATCGTTCACTGCTTGTCGAGGGACTCCCCCAATGATTGTCGTCATTTGGGGTGAAATGCCAATAATCGCCACGCTTGGCAGGCGGGTTGGCGATCGCAGAGGTGTTGTGGTTTAACTCACAGAGAGCGCTGATGCCCGTGCTCTGAAGAGCTCCCTCGATCGCCTCTTATGATCCCTATGACGGGAAACGTTGGGCTGGGATGTTGATATGTATGTACACATGTATTCCATTCGCCGTCACCTTACGGCATAAGCTACCTATTTCATGAAATGACGGAGTATCCATATCTGCGTACAAACATACAATCGCGTCTTGAACACATAGTGCGGGTGAATAATATTAATAGGTTAAACAAATGGGCTGTAGGGATATCAATCAAAGTCAAAGAAACAATGTTACTTATATAAGAGAAATACGCTTGTGCGTTACAAACAATTAGGTATACCACTTCATCGCTAACCGAAGAATTATGACTAATGATTCCTACAAAGTTTTACACTTAGGGAGGAAATTGTTAAAACCTTTTTATTGTGTTTTCATGAATTGAAAAATGGTGGTAGTTGCGGACATAATATCTTTATTCCATAGAAAAATCTTGTAATAAGAGACTTCACATTATTTCGGGAGGAAATGTTAAAGGTATTACTTTATTATTATTTTTTATTTTTTTAATCACTATGAACAAGCGTTTGACCACCATCCTACCTGATGTTAAGCAGCGATATGGGGTTATTACTTGATTATAAATGTGTACTTAGAAAGAGCGGCCAGCCCTAACACAGGTCCTTTGAGCTTACCAGGGGTGACCCACGACTTTACCACTATATGTAAGAATACCTTATTTTAAACATTGTTTTGTTTTTTAAATTTTATTTTTACACTCGACTAGTGTATGCCCCGTGATTTCAGTTATTCACACAAAGGCACGCCGACACTTCAGTAAAGTCCATTGTTTCAGAACGGGTCTTAGTTTTTGTTGCCTATCAACCTGATTATGACGTTTTGTAACAAATAGATGAGATCCCGGTGTTAGGGAGGTACGGGGGGGGGAGGGGCTTATCACGTTTCCGTACGAAATCGAGATAAAATACAACCTACTAGCTAAGCCGGAAAACAATGTCTGTATAGGTACAAAATTTTACATCATTATAACATATTTCCCACGCTCTAAACTATCTGTATATCAAATTTGATTTTGAGTTCAGTAGTTTTGTCGTGAAAGCGAGACAGACAGACAGTTACTTTCGCATTTATAATGTCATTTAAATCCGTTGGTTTTTTTCGAAACGTTTGTCTAATTACCTACTAATTCGAATTAACATATCGAATTAAAACTGTCAATCACTATTACCAGATCCGCATTATCGAGCGAGAACAGCCGACACCGAAGTACATACACTCACACCCGTAACGCCTAAGTGTGTGCGGACTGAACCTTAGGACCACAAGAGCCACCGGCTACACTTTTTAGTATAGTAATGAGTAAAGAATTTGAATACGAACTTTCACTTACAAGATAACCTGTTAGAGGAGAGTGTGCTACGGCGTTTCATCGCCTATTACCCTAATCGCGCTTTTACTATAGAACAACCAGGAGAACGGCAAAACGTCATCAATACCATTTACGCAAACCAAACGATTTGCGGCTACTTTCATAGTGCGAACCGCCAGGATGTGGAATTACTAGCCGGAGTATGTTTTTCCTGCACAGTACAGCCTGAAGGTCCTCCATTGAAGTGTGCTCCATCGTAGCACCACATCGCTGCTTAACATCAGGTAGAATTGTGGTCAAACGCTTATTCATTGTGTTAAAAAAAAATAGTTTTAGTAGGATTAGTGTAAACTATACTATAGGAATACTATAAATATTTTATACAGCTTCACGCCCACCCTCCACCAAACAAAAGCATTTTTATTGTTCGACCATCTTTAATTTTTTTTTGTCTAAGTACCTATAATTACGATTATTCTTTCTTTCATTGGCTGTTTTCGAATAACTTTTAATACAAAATAGGTTTCGTACAAGTGTTGAAAATAATATTTTTTGACTTTGTACACCTACGTACTTCGAAAACGCCAGGGCTCAATATGATTATTTGATATCGGATGACTGGTTGCCCTATTTTTACTTAATACCTCTGTGAGAAATATGCGATGTCACATTTCTTTACACAATAAAAACTAGAAGACCTTCGTCAAAATAATTCTTGTATTGTCATTTCTTATTGTCTTCAAACACACGAAATAATATAAAGAATGATATTATTTGCTAAAGATCTTTCAACGCGAAAGTATATTCTTTAGAAAGATCCCTGGCAGTTATTTTTAGATATTATTTGAGTAATTTTCTATTTCAAAGACGGTCTACTTAATTAAAAGAAGAATATCATATAGCTGCTTAACATCAGGCAGGATGGTGGTCAAATGCTTGCTCAATGCGTGTAAAAAAATATATTCGTGGGCGTACCTACATCTACAATTTTATGTGAGATACGTAACACATAATAAGTGTAGCGAAAGGAAACTAATTACTTAGCGAAACAAAAACAAATATCGAGAAAACAAAGTTATAGGGTATCCTACCCTCTAGACACAAATAGGTTTCCTGATTACCTCTTTGTACTAAGAGGGGCTTTTTCACACGTTGAAGAACCCACAAAACAAACTTTGGATAAAGTTGAATTACCTTTGCAATTTCCGTAGCCATTTATTACCCATCCTTATAAAAATACCCCAAACTCTCCCACGTAGGAACGCATGATGAGCGCACTTTTTCAGGATAATGTAACATAGAAAGTGTGAAATTCATATTTAAATATACGCCCCACACATAACATGACCTCCAAAAGTGACAAATAATTTACGAACTAGAAACATTTTAAAGCGAACTTCAAATTGTATGAATGTTTGTACTTAACAAAGTTCAGATAACACTAGCTTGGCGATAAACCAAAAGTAAGCGCAACAAGCCTTCATTTTATTATACAAATGTCCGATATCCTACACACTTGTAACACTGAATACCAACATAACTTGAGCTTTGTTCTCGTACAATATGAACAGAAACTCGGTTCTTTAGAAAGTGGTGGATCTCTACTGTACGGTCAGCCAAAGTAGTGGTTTCAGTTTTGATGACACTTTCTGTGTCACTAAAATACACATAAACTGGCTGAAAATCAGCGATTGCGATCAAAGCATGTTGTGCTAGCTGTCCTCACATCGCCGCAATTGTTCAGTTAATTTTTATGTGTATTCTGTTTAACATTTTTTAATGTCTTGTTCAATGCTTTTTATCAACAAAGTACAGTTGTTATATTGTTAAAGGTAAAAAAAATAAAAAAAACTCAACTTGAGTTTCAAACTTGTGAGAGACAAGGTTCGTGCCCGACTGTACCTGACCGTATAGCCCTTAAGTTCTGTTATAACTTAGCTTACTTGGCCGAGCTAGATAACTGTTATTATACGGGATTATGCTGATGTTTATGTTAAACGAACTTGGAATAACGCTACTCAAGAGCTAGAGGTTACCTAACTCACGTTGCGTACCTAGAAAGTATACTTATCGTGAATTTACATATGTATTCTTTATTATTAGTTAGTAGGTATTATTTTAGCAATGACTCAACCAGATAGCGACATAAAGGTCCTACTCTACCTATTGGCTATGTGCAAAGCGAGTAGTGGCAGAGAGATAACGACCGCAGCGCACAACACGGCAGAAATCGGAAACAAATGCGGATGATCAGCTGTCAAGTGTTGATTGCAGTACAAAATCAAAGCAAAGAAATGGGCCATGACTGTTGTTGCGTTGTTAAATTTTAACGTGTTGCGTTCTTACATGCTCGGCTAATACTATTTATTGCATTTTATCTCAGTTTGTGGTTGGAAACTAATATGTGTAATAGTTTCAAACCCGGTTTTTATTATTATATTAAAAACAAACTATTGAATAAATTTCACTTATATAACATTGTTAACCATACTATTTTAATCATTGGTTTTATTTATATTTGCACAAAACCTAACAATGTTTACATTGTTATTATTTGACAGCTTCCGCAAATGTTGTAAACGCTACGCGTCGCCACCGTCGCGCACATAGCCAATTCCGACATGTGCTGTCCCGTTTCGGTCTTATCTTTTCAATGGAGATTTTTATTTGACGTGTTTCAGGCAGATTTTCGGGCGGAGAACTGTCATTACTGTCATAATTTCCTGAAAAAATGTTACAGTTCTAGTTGTGTTTAGTCTGAGGTTGCAAATTTGTGTGATTGATGGATTGATTGCAACCAATGACAGCAGACTTTTGTTTAATACAATCAAGCAATTACTTTTAAATTAGGCTCCAAAATAATGTTTACTGCGAAGAAATCGCTTTAACCACTAAGTAAAATTCACATGGTAACAACTTCCCTGTCCCCACAACTTCTTTTATAATAGCCCCACGTCCACTTTTTTTAAATGTAAACTTAATATAATTATTACTGTACACATGTACCAATTTTTTTTCTCTTCCATTCTTATTTTTTATATTTTTTTTTCATACGTCCCGATGTGATTAAATCCCGTCACGTTCAAATAGAAAGTTTGCCTAAAACAGTATAACTGTGACTCATGAACTTATTCCAACATGTTCCTGGGAACATTGCAAGTAAGATTGCAAAAGTCACCTCTTGTAGTCGTACTATTGTAGCCAATTTTACGTTTATACTGTACTGTCGCATCATCGCCACCACGTGACGTCTACTGTAGGACGAAGGTCTCCTCCGATGATTCCATGATCATTTGGGGCGAATGCCAGTAATCGCCATGGTAGGTAGGCGGGTTGGCGATCGCACTGGTGTTGTGGTTTAACTTACAGACAGCGCATGTATGTACATTGTGCAATAATTAATTCAAAATTTCCATTGCTACAAATTATTTAGTAATTAGTAAAATAAATAAGGATGTCCGGAGTCCGACTGTATATTATAACCAGCTGATCCGGAAAACTTTGTTTTGCCTGTGTTTCCCTGTTATTATATGCATGCATTATACGTGAAAATCTTTCAAAAGAATCACTCTATCTACTAAAAACAACGTATCAAAAACCGTTGCGTAGTTTTTAAGCATACATGGGGACAAACAGCGCGAGGCGACTTTGTTTTTTTATTAAAACTAATGAAATCGCAATTCGCGTAGTTTCAGTATTTTATACAAACTATAGCCCTTTATAAAGCGCCACGTCCCACAGGATCAGGGCAATCAGTGTCCTATGCCCGTCTCCTGTTTCTAGGCTACCTCCTCACCAATTTTCAACCAAATCGGTTCAGCCGTTCTTGAGTTATAAATAGTGTAACTAACACGACTTTCTTTTATATATTGCTACAATGAGTACCTACTACTATTTCTACTTTACAGAAAAGAAAAACCTAGTGATGTAATCCCACATACTTTACCGCCGTAAGAAAGGTACCTTATTAGCCCACCACTTAGCACGTTGGGTTTATTGCCTATCCTTGGTGAGCTGTGGGCATTTACTTGGTAGTTCCTCGTACTCGTAAAACCCTCTCAAGAATGAAAGCGGTGTCAATTATACCACAAGTTTTACAGGTGACCCTTAGGTACCTACTGAAACTGGTTGATCCGTATTTGTCATACAATTAGACTATAGGCGGCGTCATCTAAGAAGCAAATTATTATGTATACACATTAACAAAACTAAGATCAATTTTTAGAATGGATGTGACTGACAAGAAAATTTATGGTGATAACATTTGTATCTCAGCGTTGGACGTCCTATTGCTTCTTCACTCGTTGTTATCAATTAATAGAGATGTGATTTTTTTTTATCATAAATCGAAATGACAACGTTTCGATTGTGCAGTAATATGTAAAATAAATATATCAAGCTCTACAGCACGTACTATGAACGGCTAACAAATAGGATTTATCTTGAATGCATTGTCTGTTCCTCATAAAACATTTATGACGACTATAACTGATGGTACCAAAATATCACTCATAAATCGATTCTAAAATAAATCGAATCTTTCCAATATTGTACAACACTATCAGTTTAAACTACACGTGTCAATCGACCTGTCAGAATTTGCTTCTTACGTAACGCCGAGGATAGTTATGACGAGCTTGATATTACGCAAAATACATAATACATGGGAATATCTTCTTATTATTTCCAACAAACAAAGAATCAAACAACTTGGTTCATAAACGACGAAGCTATCCGCGAACAAATATAAAAAAGTATAAAATATACGGTTGACAATTCAACCGTCAATACAAAGAGTCCTTTTTGGAGTCCCTTAACACACTGACAGACAATGAGCGACCATAGGCGTCATTACAATGAAAAATCTGCTGTGTCTATTTTACTGTCCACCAATGTGTTCAAAGAGAGGAATAAATTTAATATTGGTCAAAAATATAGGCAAACTTCCATTATATCTCTGATACGTTTGCTGAATTTGTCTAAACGAACACCTATTTACCACACCACTGGCACATCGTTATGCTGCCAGTGTAATGTACGCTTTTCTGTCACTATTTTTAAAAATAAACCGAATTCTTTAATAAACCACAGCGCATTTTTTTTTCTTTTTAGAAAGGGTTTTATTGCCGGCCGGATGTTGGACGTTCCACGCTTTTTTCTTTATTTTGCACGAGAGATTGCCCGGTTTATCGTGGTCTGAATGGAATGCTTGTGCAAGTTAATGAAGGGAGTTGTTAAAATATCTCTCTTTTAGTATTTCAATCTGGGGTCCTCTGATGAGGTTGAGAGGTCGGCCGGCTATCGTCGTCAGTACGAAACACGACCTATCAATAAAATAATTCGTATCCTAACAGCAAGCGGGATGCGGCAGAAGATTGTAAGAAGAAGAGACGTTAATTATACGTTAATTCCGAATTACTATAATTGTATAGCTTAATCTTTAGTAAGAACCTTCTTTTGATATTATTGAGAACAAAAAAAAAGAATTAGAGTAATTGGCCCAACAGTTCTAGAGTTAATTTTTGTATTATATATTAAAATACAGTCAGTAAACAAAATGACGGCCTATATTCGTCAAATGCTCTGCGCTCTGCGTAGACCTCTCCAATTGCACGCCATTGTGATTTATTTTCAAACAAGCTTTCAAAATGCTTTATAATAAGCTACAAAAGCTACGAAAGTATGTCACGGAAATCATATCTTTGAACATCGTTTTAAAATATGAAAAATCTTACTGCACTGGTTAAAAATAAGTAGATTTATAGCGCACTTTCACAATATTGTCGAACAAGTTAACAGAAAAAAATATTGCTACATAATTAAGTTGCAAATGTAACTTTTACTTTACCGAAAGCATTTTCAAATAATTTGTAGGTTTTTCCTCGAAAGAACGACGGAAATATGCAGTAAAAATGAATATTACGTAGGCGGAAGAATAGAATAATGGGGTATCTTTTTTTTGGAACAAAAGAGTCGAAAGGATGCTTCAAAAAGATTGCCGTAGGAAGCAACAGAAATATTTCCGTGACCCACAATTTAAAATAATGGATTCCCCAATTTGCAGATCAATTTTATTGGTAGGTACCTCGTACATGAAGGTTTTCTTTATGAACTACTGAAGATGATTAGGATCGAAATAGAACTCCATATAACTATTAGTAATGGATACTTTTAAGTTGTTCAGGTGCTTGTAAGTAATATTATTCGAAGTGTAGTATTGGCGCTTAATCATTATACTTTGATGTGGCCGTGTGCTGACGGCGAATAGAATACATGTGTCACCACCCTAGCCTAACTTTTCCCGTCGTGGGGGTCATAAGAGCCGACCGAGGGAAATCTCTAGAGGACGGGCAGCAGCGTTCTCTATGAGTTAAACCCCAAGACCACTGCGATCGGCAACCTACCTGCCAAGCGTGGCGATTATTGGCATTATCTCCCCAATTGATAATTAAGGAAGGCCTTCGTCCAGCAGTAGACGTAATGTGGCTGATGATGATGAAGATTATACTGTGATGTGTATTGATGCTTTCGGTAACACCGCCGTGGTATAGTTAGTATTAGATTACCTATCTGTAGGTATAATATTACGCAGGAAAGAATTTAATCAAGAATCCCAAAGCATTCGTAGGTAGAAAAAAACCGGTATTACAGGAATTCGAAGTAAGTGAAGAAATAAAAATGAGGGTTGACGGACAGAAAGGGATGAAATATTTTTTTGTCTTTAGGTAAAGTAGCTATTTCTTCCAGGTCAGTTGACAAAAATAGTAACTAAGTTCGATCTAGACAATGCGAAGGACACGGAATGTCACAGACGAAATTTCAGAGAGGGATGAGCTGGATACTTGTAACGTAAATAGGAAGGAATGTTAAAAATTTTGGGACTCTTTTGAACAAAAATGGTACATTATACGTACGAAATATGTACACGTGAATAATCTCTAATGGGGTCAACTTTTGGAGTTATACCTTCTTAACTATTAGCCTGACTTGTAGCTGAACTATTTATATTGAATTTACATGCAAGGTCGGGCTTTGCACTGTTGTACCTCGCTGACTCTGAGCTCTATTTAAAGTAAATTGTTAGGATATAGTATGACTAATATGTGTGTGTGACGACGACTCGTGGACAAATCCCCTTAGTGATTGTAAAGGTAGGAAGAAACTGGTTAGAAGATGTAAAGCCACTTGTGCAAACCTGCCGTATCTTCAGCGAGTTGATCGCAGGGCATGTCGCTCACTCTGTCATATCGTATATCTGAGAGCAGGAGAGAAGACACGCACATACAATATAGCGACAGAAATCACAATACTGGATATTGGTACTTACCAAGCGGGGGTTCCGGCGACGGTCGGTTGCCCCGCTTCCTCGAATGTCAGGCCCGACTGAACACAGAGCCCTCGCGCGTGTGTCTTTGACTCACTGAAACAAAGGAATAGTAGCAATTGTTGTCTTACAAATCCTATCAAAAGAAAATATAGTTCTAGACAGAAATTCTTCGAAGATGTTACGTATAATTTTTTATTAAGATCAATAATCGAGTACGTAAAATGATCTGAGAGGTGTCTGGAGAGTACCAACGTTCCTATTTACATGGGGATAAGCACCTATTTGGTTTGTGTCTCGCAACGTTTCTGTGCAGCACCGGGCTACCGTACTCGCTGCGGTACGGCAGCGCAAACAATTCAATTATGTACGGATAGAAAATTGTACCAAACATTCTGGTTCTCCGATCAAATAAAACTAGATTTGTAAATTCTGGAAGCAAGTTTACTACTGTAAAACGAGACAAAAATATAAAAAACCGAAGGGGTGAAAGAATAAGAAATTATGCTTTTTCCCCTAACGAGGTTAGCTCGTTCGCACACTGAAAAGTGACATTTCTAGATCAATAAAAAATAGATGTAATCGAAAAGTCATCAAAAGATGAGAATTATCTGTACATTTATACACAGTTAAGTACATAGGTACACAGTACACATATTCCTTATTGTGTAGAAATATTATACTAACTACCACCACTTTTACCAATCTTTGGAAGGTTGTTTTGTTACATGAACTGAATTTGTATTCCAAATTTTGTAAGGGTTTCAGATTATGTTTCAGAAGTGGAAACGTTTAGGTCAAAAAGGAAAATACTGAAGGTGCCTCTCTCATTGCAAATCTATTTTTTATTTGATCTAAGTTGTGGAATATTGTAAAACATTGATAAGGTTAGTTGCGAGAACAGCAATAGGTACATAATGTTACGACTAGCCCCGAGGGGTAAGCGGAGACAACTCTTGGCTATTTCTATTATTAAAATAGTAGTTCAAACGCTATAAAAACAGTTCACTCGTACCATTACGGCTTTCGTTTACTTGATTTCACAATTCTCTGTAGTAAAAATAGCACTACATTGAGTCTTTGTAGCAATGATTATAGCGGTGTCACATTTGCTATAAGGCTGCCTATCTACTGAACTCTTTTTTTATCGGTGAATGTCGACTGTAGGTAACTTTTTATGTCCACGATGCTGTCGTTCCAAACAATAATACGTAAAAAATCCCATCTCCGACGCATCACCACCTCCTACTAGACTTGAATATGACTCACACATTTAAAAACCCATTGCAAGAACATAATTGGCAAACATACATACATACATTCACGCCTGTCTCCCAGAGGAGTAGGCAGAGACTACAGATCTCCATTTGTCACGGTCCTGACATACCCCTTTCGCTTCATCTACATTCATACATCTTTTCATACATGACCTCCTGTTTTGAGTACTATTCATGCCACCTTCGGCCAGGTCATCACCAATCTGGTATAATATATGTCATTCTGGGGCGACCTCTACCAGCCCATTAAAATATAAAACATCACCCATATAAATCTCTTTCGTCAATCGACTTTCATCCATTCTCTCCATATGCCCAAACCACATGCTCAAACCAAAAATAATTGGCAAACGTACTCACACACTTTGGCTTTAATGTTTGTGTGATAGGCAAGTCCAAGTGATGAGGTTTAATGAGGAGCATATTTGCCAAGATACCTGTTCTCCCGATTATTAAGATACCCAGACGACATACATTATCAAAATCGATACAGATATGACAGAAAACGCATAAAAGTAAAATGCATGCGTCAGGAATTCATTAAGAAGCCTTCAAGGACTGGACATTGTCTTACAGCATAAGAAATAATGTGATCAGGGAATGTCAAGAAGTGAAACCAGATACAGTGACAAAGATAGAAAAAGGCATACTTCGATAGTTTGGGCGTACAAGGTAAAGAAATGGGTCTACAAGAACGTGGCAGTATGCCGTGTGAGGGGTTGTCCTAGAAGGACATTTATCGACGGGGATCTAATTTGGTACACTCTCGTAGTTGCATTTCTCTGGAATCGTAGTACCAACGATATGCATCGCTTTTTTACTATTGACGACAGTGAATTGAAGGTTACGAAATCAGATTTGAACTTAAAGTCCTTAAATTCGGCTTACTGAGGACCCGAAAACGGCGAGCGTGTATGGCCTTCAGTTTGTATTAATGTCAGACTGTATTCAGGATGAATAATGGGTACACGAGTGAAATGACTGATTTTATGAATGATACATACTGAAAGAATGGTACATATCTAACCAATAGCCTGACAAACGTGGCATATGCGGGTTAAAAGATTTTTTTATATACACGTTAACATGATTGATGAAGACATCTCTAAGCATTTCATATCGTTAGCATTTATCTTACGTTTCTAGCTAAAACAATACAACGGAGTATTCTACGGAAGTTGCGTAACTTCCACTAAGTTTATCCAGCTTATATTTCCGTTAAGAACGTGTTTATTTACCCTGTTTGCCTTGTAAAATTTAATAGGAAAGTTTTGATTGAGCCATGCTTTAAGGATTTATCACAGATTCCCTCACAATTGGCTCGTTTGTATTTGGGCTAATTGTTAGGCTGAAGCTGTCAGAACATTTTGTCAAAAGTTAAATTAATTATTTCGTGTTTATATTCCGAAATAAAGTTGTTGTTTACCACAGACTTGTTTTAACCTAGTTGTTTTGTTGTAGGATTACCAATGGGTGTCTTTTTGAGAGCATTTACGTACTTATATAAGCATAATTATATTCATCTCTCAGGCCCGTATTTTTAACCAATAGGCTGCTCAGGTAAGTTTTACGTTCTCTCTGACTTTAATGACAAGTATTAAAAAGCAGATCAAGCATTATGCAATATGAATCGATTTTTTTGTGAATTAGTGTATGTTTTTTATATTATAGTAATTTATGACTACTAAAATAAGTATAACATTTTTAATAGAACCCTGACACGCCTATTAAGGTGATGTAGTAACCTGTATTAAGGAGGATAATATATACGTAAGACTCGAATTGAAACTCCCCACAAAAACAGATATATCTGCTTAAGTAACGTTTTACTTACTCTAATTGTGCTTGTGTGAAAGAGGCGAACTATGCTCAAGCGACATTTGATTAATGATTATTGTTTCAGAAAACAGATCAGAGTGAAGGAAAAGAGGAAATCCGCATATCATAACCTGAGGGACTCCCTAGCGATGGCTTTGCTACGCATCACGTTCGGATAAATTACACTATCCGAGTGGTAACTACGAATCTAAATATATAAAAGGAAAAGCTGACTGAATGACTGACCGACTGACTGACTGACATATCAACGCACAGCCCAAACGGCTAAACGTAGACACTTGAAATTTGGTACGGACGTAGCTTAGGTACCATAGGGGTGCACTAAGAAAGGAATTCGGCAATAAATGGGAAAAATCTTTTGTATGAAAAATCTAAACGGCTCAAGTTAGACGCTTGGAATTTTGGATGCAGGTACTACTAAACTACGCGAATGAAATCGCGGGGCGTCCACTAGTAGAATATATCAGTGTATAGTGTCACCACCACAACCCAACTTTTCTCGTCGTGGGGGTCGTAAGAGACGACCGAGGGAATTCCAAAGGACGGGCAGCAGTGCTTTCAATGAGTTAACCATTTAAAGCCCAGAAGAATGCTTACTCTTCAATTGATTTTGCCTTTTATTGCCAAGTAATAGGGTTTAAAATAAATTGTCATTCTCCGAGTACAGTGGGTGCTAATTGGTTAAACCGCAACACCACTGCGATCGCCAACCCGCAATGATCATAGAAATCATTAAGGGAGATTCTCGTCCAGCAGTGGACGAGGTGATGATGATCTTCCTAACAATAAGGAGTTTTCTTTTTAGAAAAAAAACAATCTGTCAAAGATAGTTAGGGAGAGATGAAAATACTTTATTCTAAGATCGTTTGTCTTCATACTCGCTCTTTTTTACGATTTTCTTTTTATAGAAAACTTCTCACTTTCTGTGCCAATAACGCTCTGTGATTGGATCGCATTTTCAGTTACATGCGCCGTAAAAAATCGTAGGTGTAACTAAACAAAATATTTGTCAATTTTCTTTAACAATAGTACCCGAACGTAGAGCTATAAATTTCCCATCAGACACAGTCATATGACACTATAATAACGGTGTCTGGGGCATCGTAAACTCTGTTATTATTGAGCTGTAAACATCAAGAAATATTCGTTCAGTGGTTGTTTTAAAAGGGTGACATTTTCATGGCGGGAATTTTAATTAGGTGATTTTTAGCTGGGTCACTTGTGAAATGACAAACCAGTGTTTAAAAAAAACCGAAGCATCGTGCTGAGTCTGCCTTTTGCATCCAAAACCATTGGAATATGTTTCATTTAACTTTGTCTATTACTTATTACTTATTCCTTTCCTAGTCTATTACTTATTCCTTTCCTTAATCAAAATATTTGCTGCTGTTATTAACATCACATCACATGTCACTGCTGAACGAAGGCCTCCCATTGATTCCCATGATCACTTCAGGGGACAAACCAGTAATCGCCACAATTGGCCGACGGGTCGGCGATCGCATTGGTGTTGTGGTTTAAGTCATAGAGAGCGCTACTGCTCGTCCTCTGGAGTTCTCTCGATCGCCTCACCGCAACCCCCACGAGGGGAAAAGTTGGACTGGTGTGGTGACACATGTATTCTATTCGCCGTCACCTCACGGCTGATATATAACCGACTTAAAAAAGGAAGGGGTTCTAAATAAGACTTGTTTTTAGATTTTTAAGTTTTGACTCGATAATCTGATGCGTTCGTGAAATGAGACCATTTCTATTTCTTTAGTTCTGACTATTATGTTTTTAATGGTTTCAGTCGGTTATTTTTCGTGAAAAAATATTATTATTGGTGCGAATAAACTTTTGTCTTTAAAACCTATGTACAAAAAATATTCACCTAGAAGAAACCAAACGTTAATTAATAAAGTTAAATTTATGTATGCGATATGTAGCCGCGACAAAGACAGCGAACGTAAGTACATTACGATCTAATAAAGGGAGCCTAAATCAACCCACGCTTGTTCTAGGACTTGAAATCTAGATTTAATTGCATTGTAAATTTCGCCGTAGTACTTCAAGGTAAAATTAAACACTGGTAGGTAAGTGAGTCCGTTGCGTTACAGTAATTATTTAGGAAATAATTGTTTAAGTGAATTTCGTTAGCCAGTAAATCCTTTGTTTCACAAGTAATTAAAGCTGTAAGTAGGTTATTCTGTTGGTATAATGAACTTAAAATGTACTACACACATAAAACATACCCGTAAAGTTCGTTAACTTTTAGAATGTACTTGAGGGCCTGTTTTTATGTAGTCCAATTTCATCCGCTTAGTAAGTCATCAGAGATAGATAGAAGGACAAAATAACATGTCATGAATATTAAAAAGCAAATGAACTGTTTATTATGTACCGACATAATACAGGACATAATTATACATAACGACTTTGGGATCATGAACCGCCCCGCTTTTTTGTAAATTATTGCGCGCAATCGCAACCATTCCACCATTACAGTTTTTTTTATTTAAAGCAGATATTTTGTATGGGGTAGTTACAAATCTGGACTAACACACATTGCGTGTAAAAGACCTCCAATATTGGTCTTAGAAACGTTGTCGGGCTCGTCAATATGAACAACTTTTAATATGGCGACAAAGCGGGGAAACGCAAAAACAATTTTTCATCTCCATACAAAATGTTTGCCAGACTAAGCGACCATTGATCGGAGTCCTTTTACACTCTGTATATATTAATTAATGCTATAAAATTTGCAAAAGTATTAAACATGTCTACCTTTTCACATACAGAATCCATATAACTCAACAATTTCGCAATATCTTTGAAATGGACGAAATAATAAATGCAGTATCCAAGAGTGGACAAAGGAATGCTTAGATGGCTTAGTCACCTGTAAAAAACGCACGAAAGGAGATTTAGGTGCGAAAGAAGTTTGGAGGTCGAATGGGTGTCGGTCAAAGTTAGACCTTTGCCGCAAACCGCAAATCGGTGAGGTCAAAAACAAAGGGACAGTAAATGTTTCTACTAAAAACTGACGTAACTGTATAAAAGAAATGTCAGGCGTGAAGCTATTTACGAGTATGTCTGTACCCGAAACTCGAAACCGAAGGTCATGTATGAAAAGATGTATGAATGTAGATGAAGCGAAAGGGGTATGTCAGGACCGTGACAAATGGAGATCTGTAGTCTCTGCCTACCCCTCTGGGAGACAGACGTGAAGTGAATACATACATTGTATCTGTACCTACTGGTAGTACTTAACGTTGTCATCTTGAATATTACGAATATGAAAAAAAACAGATTCAAAGTTCGATTAAGTACGCTTGACAAATCGTGGGCATTTGCTTATCAAGTACCTCTGTCTACCCGAATTGGGATTAAAATTAAGAGGTACATTTTTTTTTAATTTGACACATGGTTTGTAGGAGAAAGTTCTTTGGTATCATGACCTGAGTGACTCTAGAGTTTCGAGGTTTGACCTTCTATCTATAAAAAGTAAATACTACTTATCACCAGATGAAATCGTTACCAATAAAGATATACAGAAATTAACAGACAAATGGAAACATTTCAGAACGAATTATTTTTTCTATATTTCTCGTTTTGAAATCGCAGGATGTCCGCTAATTGAATTATAGAATGAATTTGATCAAAATCAACGGAATCTAAACGTATTCCCAAAAAATACGCTTATCATTTTACGTTTCGTTTTTTTCTCCTGGCCCTGTCATTTTCATTGAGACTCGATAGGAAAAAAATATGGAAAATATTATTTGACACCCCCTGAAGGGATTTTCTTTATTAAATTTTCGATTCATAGCAATTCACGCGCAATGTTTATTTTGATCTTTACTGTTTATGTACTAAGGTCCATTATTGTGTATTGCGCATAGTTGGCCGAGCACTGTGTCAGTCAAATGCCAGAAGAGTGATTTTTCAAAGCGCCTGTCGATTGCAGTTTTTTACCGATTTAAAAAAGCAGGAGTTTCTCTATTGCCATTCTCAATACAAATCGCCTGTAGGTACTGTTTGTTATAATACATAATTTATTATGTTTGTTACCGTAGAACTTTCGACTGAGTTATTTCGATGACTAGTTTTTCTTACAGTCGGTACTTCCCGTACACTCAAAATATTTTTCTTTAATTTCTGATATCGGAATCAATGAGAAAACCATAATACGTAGTTGTATAAGTTTTGAAAGTGTTTATGGATGCCTCAGGCTAACGACGACTAACTTTCATAATCCTTTCCAAAAGCTAAAACTGGAGAGCTTTCAAAAGTTCTGTAGATGGACAACCTGAGTTACCTCAGAAACAATCTGAGCCAGATGAGAAATATTGTGTGGATTGAATAATAAACAAGTGACGATCACAATCCTAGTCAGCACAGAGCTTTCTAGAGTGTTCGATCATAAAATGACCGAACTTACCTACACTACACAGACCAAATGCAAGCGTCCTCCCGTAGATAGTTGTAATATCAAGTCCGAGGTAGTTGAAGTCTGTTTTATGCAACTGAAGCCAGCATTTTGCCGACGACGTTATGACAATGCAATGTCTCGGACAGAAGCTTAACACAGTGCTGTTTAAAAGAACCCAGGCCGTACGGCTTTAAAAATAAACGTATAGAAATAGCTTTTACGTTGTTTACAACTTGGCTTGTCCCGAACTACCTTCCAGTCAAGTATAAAACAAAAGGCTCCCTTTTGTTTCGTGTCTATAAAAGGGCGTTTTATAAGGAAATAGATTAGCATTGGAGGAGGCTGAAAAAAACCCTCTTTTAACCCGTAAAGGCTATAAACTCAATTCAAATGAGCGATGCCTGGTGGACACACGTATCTGGCCAATTAAATTGGAAAATAATAAACTGTACATCAAAATTACTAACTTGCACACCTAAAAAGCCAAAGTTGTCATCAGAATGGCAACTAGAAGACCAAATCAGTAATTTTGTGGCTAAGTCAGTATTTTAGTTAGATTAGGTTAGACTTTTTTGATGCTGACTTGAAATTACCTGAAAATGACTTGTTCAGATCCAATTGTTTCTTCAGATCCACCGGCGTTTCAGTGGCAGATCCCCGACACAGGACCAGGCGGAAATAGATTCGAAATCTGCGAACAAAATAAATTGTTTGAATTTATATAAAATGTAAGGCCTGAAATAAAATATCTTCTAGTCAAAATGGATGATTTGATATCCAAAGTCTAATTTAAAATTGTTTCTCCTGTGTGTACTGTACAATAAAAAAATATAAATATGAGAGTATGTTTGTTTGTTTGTTACGTTTTCACGCGAAACCACACCGAGAATCATATAACTTTGTATAAATACATTACGTAGCCTAAATTAGGCTACATTTAACACCGTAATTTTCCATGAGAATAT
Source organism: Conopomorpha cramerella (assembly GCA_012932125.1). Lineage (NCBI taxonomy): Eukaryota > Metazoa > Arthropoda > Insecta > Lepidoptera > Gracillariidae > Conopomorpha > Conopomorpha cramerella. The sequence goes on from SJJU01000331.1 coordinate 28,679, forward strand.
AATACAACGTAGGGGTACAGCTAGTCGCAGCACAAGTCAAATATGAAAGTACCTAACGATATTTTTAGTTGAAAAATTGTATGCTCTAAGTATTAAAATTAGCTCGGTATGTTTTAATAAAAACTGTTCCATGGTATTTCTATTATGTGAAACATGCAAGCGGAATACCAACGCCGTGGGCAAATATGGCGTCTTGTTGTCATTTGCATTGCTGCATCTCATTTTCGCTTCTAAGCATACTGTTTAGATGTTGTGAAATGTTGTTTGCTAGTTTATTTCATGTTGTTAACATTGTTTTGGACGGTTAATATGAAAAGTTTTTACACACCTTTGAACAAAATACTAGGGGACCCGAATTACGTGGCCATGTCTTAAGTATGAATACCTATTGATTTTGAAGTATAGTTTTCCGCGCAATTTTATATATTATTTCATAAGCTATATCCTGATAATAATAATAAACAACAAAATATGATGTGTGGGTTTGTAACCGATGGAAATAGGGATTGATTTTAATATACTTAATGCACTTCACGCCTTTTAATCCCAGATCGGCGTAGGCAGAGGCACTTGTTAAGCAAATACTACTAAACAAGTGTGCTCCATCGTAGATCACATCGCTGCTTAACATCAGGCAGGATGGTGGTCAAACACTTGTTCATAGTGATTAAAAAAAAAATGCCCAAGTTCAATAAAGTTACTATAAATACGCAAGCACACCATTCTACTTGATGTTAATGATACGATGATACATTTTAAACACGAAAACGACTCAATAAACGCAGCTTTCCAAATTTTCCAATCGGTTCGAGATTACGAATAAATCCGTAAAAGAAATGCTACTTATTCTAACAAGTTGTCTGAAGCGCATACAAAGAGAATTTATATCGACCATAGCCGCGGGTGATGCAACACAGAAAAGAAAGCAAAACGCCGAGGACCCGAGATATACAATTTAAATGGTAAACGCCTTTGTTGGTAGTCGAAATACCAATATTTGTTTTAAAGTAAAACAGGGAATAACTTTTAAGAAAAAAGTTTCGACTTCAACATCTAACATTTGTCACATTTGTGGTTTTCTCATAGAATCCATTGTAGGAAATGAACCAAATTTAAATTGGACCATCGAATCATCGAAATCGGTTCACTCAGTCAGTTTTGAGGATACATACAATCGACGAATTGAGAACCTTCTCCATTTTTAAAGTCGGGTAAAAATGCATTCAATAGATTCCGACAGTACAATACACTTCTAGTCTTTTAATCCCAAAGAGTGATTGACAGATACTTGCAAAGCAAATGCCTACGGTTCACCATGCCAGCGTATTTCAACCAACGTGATAGTGGTTGAAATCACCTTTACAGAGTAGACACATATTGCGGACGCATTAGACGGGCCCGTTGGTGTAGTGGTCAGCATGTCTGCCTAGAGTCGTGGGTTCGATTCCGACCGCTGGCAGGTATTTAAGTGATGAGCTTTTAAGTACTTGTTGGAAGTGTCTGGGTGTTTTATTTATATAAGTATGTATTTAAAAGAAAAAAAAATGTATTTAAGTAAATATATCTCGTTGTCTGATTTCCATAACACAAGTGCTTTAGCTACTTAACATGGGATGAAGATAATGTGTGTGTTGTTGTAAAATATTTATTTATTATTGCGGTATGCGGGTGTGATCACGATACAAAAAAAATCAAAATACAAAATTCCCGACAATAAGGCTGTATAATATATACTGTCAACGCTTAAAGTGTCTGCGCGTTAATGAGTACCTAATGTTCTACATATATTTCCAATCTACATTATATACGAAGAGAAGCAATTAAAGCCAAGCAACGAAATTAACTTTTATTCCCGGAATCTACTATAAGAAACGCGAGTACAGACCGATTAGTTAGAAATTAAATATGCGAAAAGTTATAATACTTAGGTCGTTCTGAATAAAAAAGAAAACTCCAACAGCGCTCTCAATTTCCATAACATTTTAGAACATTATTTTCTTACTTTTATTGTGAGACTTAGCTCTTTTGGCTATCGGTACACGTGAAAAAGTAAAATGTGGAACTATGGTCGATTTGAATCTGTAATTTGAGAGAGATAGACATTGTTCCACGTTCACGCACCAAAAAACTCAGAAAAACTGGGAATAAATAAAATAACAACAAGTTAAATAAGATATAATTGACGCTAAGGCTCATCCCCTGTCACGTTGGGTTAAATACGCTTGGTGAACCGTGGGCATTTGCTTGTTAAGCAAGTGCCTCTGCCTACCCCGCTTTGGGATTTAAAGGCGTGAATGTATTTATTTTTATTTTTTTTATTTATAATTGCACAAAAGTTTATGCCTGCAAAAGCAAGCAAACACGCTAAGCGTTATGCTGGGGTTTGCGCCCGCAACACAGATTTTAGCCAACAATATAATGATACAATTAAAACATGTTACAAAATATGCCTTAAAAATATTTCGAGAATCTCGCCAAAAGCAATTAAGCATTTTCCACTAACTACACAAACATTTCTAACCGCAAAACCTTACCTACAGTTAGTACAGTCGAACAAGATTAATCTAGTCTACCACATGATATTTTTTTTTGTTGTCGAGAGGGCACCTTGCCGTCATGGGGACGGCGACGGGGTAGTGTCAGAGCCCTACTGACTGAAACAACCACCAATGGCTTTCAGCTCTCACTGATGCTGGTCGGGGCCTGGGCACACAGAGGACCTTTTTCAGGCCCCACCAAACGCGCGATCACCCACTGTGGGCTCGGAGTGGACGATGGTTCGTCCACTCCAGTATAGTCTACAACCCTAAGGTTGACATCGGCATTGGTTGAGAATGACATTAGACGTTAAGTTAAATTGTTTACATGTCACAATACAACCTTATTGATGAATAATTATTATCATCAACACACTTTCTGGGCTAGATACCTAGTAGAACTAGAATCATTAAAATATTGCCGAGTTTATGTATTCCTAGGTTTTTTCCGGCACCCATAACAAAGTAGGGTTAAAGTGCATCTGTCATGGCCTGAAGAATGATTTCCTTCCCTCACTCTGGCTAAGATAAATTGTGTTTTCAACTGGGAACAGACTGTGAACATTTATTTCAGGAACTTGTTATTTCTTGAGGTCTTGAGGTGAAGGAGGGCTGTTATAATAAAAGGAGTAAAGTTTCCGGTTCTGCCAAAATGTGTAAAAAAAATATTATCCAACAACGTTTTGATAGTAATAGAACGGTTTTTGATTTAAAATAAAGAATGATATTTATCGTAAGAAACAAATAGGTTAGCTATGATTATTGGTCTACTTATTTGTGATATTGTGTGCAAGATCTACCCCGGCGGTGTTACCCGCAGTTTATCCCGTTCCCTCGGGAAATCTGGATTAAATTTTGCCTGCGTTATGACGCTGTACAAGAATATTGTTGTAAACTTCCATTGAAATCCTAATAGGTATTTTCCACCTACGGACTCCACTAGCTAGAGTAAAATACCTACGTGAGGTAAAATATGTATGTACAATCTAATTGTGCCGTATTTTCAAGTACGGCCGGTATTCAGTATGTTTGAGAATGGGGGATATTAAACAGTTAATTTTAAGAGCGACTAGGATGTCAGCTTTTTCACTGATACATGGCGTGCGTAACCGAACGCACGAACCGTGGTAGGCGGGTTAACAGAGACCCGCGATCGCCGATAACAACACTACTTCTACATTCATCAGACTTCTCGATAAACTATCGAGAGCATTATTACATCTACGTTCAACATATTAATTGTCAATCTACCTGTGTTACAAGATACATTGTATGGAACCCCATTGGGAAACATACTCATACAATGGTCATCCAGTCCACCGTTTCATTCTGAACTCAATTAGCATTTCATCATTAAGTACTAGACTTGATGTGTCAACAAAAAAGACAAGCTTTTGCGAGTTCATCAGCTAAATCAAATGTTCCGATGAAGCAATTGTGAAAACTTTGTTGTCATTTCTCCGTCGAACTTTGTGCGCGCGAAACTGACAAAGTGTTTCACGGTTCATGTATACATAACAAAGCTGCTATTTCTTTGGCAGGGTCGAGGACGAAGCTGAACTTTTCACGGTCTCCGACACGGTAATATATTCAACCCACTAACTTTGTTATTGTTTATTGACATGCTTGCTAAAAGCTACCTTCAGTTATGATCCTTGTAATAGTACCTTTTTGTTTATGACACATATTTAGTTTCAAAACGATGATCGACTATACATTATGGGTACGTTCCTTACGCGTACCTCGAATTTAAGAATGCATATTGAGGAAACCGAACGTAACTTTAACAAAATAAGACGTAATTGGAGCAGGAGGGAAAAAACGTGGCTTGGCAATTAATTTTTATTTGACAAATTTTGTAACTTTAATGAGTTTCATAAAAAAATTGACGAAGGAAATGTAAATTTTTGTTTTTCCGTTTAAGTTGCTCCTCCGGACCTCCCTTGCCTCCTCGGGACCGTATAAAAGATGTTGACAACCAGAAAGCTTTTATTGTATTTTCACAAAAGATTTAAAGACTTTTCCGAAACAGCTTTAATTTTATTTAACAACCTTAAAATCCAACCCTTTCTGTATAAAATTTGATATTTTTGTCCTCTGAAGCTGAAGTTTCTGGTCCAGATACAAAATATTTTTTTTTCTGTGATGCATTTACTGATCGGTAATTTACTGATGCGTAGTACTTACCCTTTATTTAAGTTCGTTTTGTGTCTTATTCCGTCATATTTAAATTCCCTCACAGAAGTATATCAAGACTGAATTGGACTTTTCTTCAACAATTTATCTTCAAAGTAAAAGAAGTGACTGACGAATCGAAGTAAAAATTCTAGTCCGATATCCTTACCGAGTAAGCTGACAGTTGGATATGTGAGTGTAATCAATTTTGTTCGAGAAAACCAGATAATGAGGGACTATCCTTGCACGTGTTCCTTGAAAAACTGGATCTCAACGATCTCTCGCAACACATGTTCTGCTGCGGAAAACATTTTCTGCAGAAGTTCCAGTTCCAAATGACGTCGTAAGTTATGTAAAGGAACATCCCCAGGAGACAATTGTAAACACGTTTAGGACCATATCAATAAACTGAACTAACTTTAAAGAATTTTCTATGGGGATGCTTTTAGCAGAATACGCATCAGTGATATTTTCGTATAAAATGTTTAAGACGTTTAAGGTAAGCATAATGTTATATATTTTATAATGTCATGCAAAAACATTTACTTTGTTTATAAATTCCCATGCAGTTGCAAGTGTAACGTGATGTTCAAAGACACCGAATGTCTTAAAATTTGCGTGTTATTTTCATTATTTACTTTTAAATCGCAAAACATCTATGAAAAGTTATTTATCCCATACTTTTGTGTTTTTATGTATAGTAATCAATAGATTCTTATTTCTAAGAAGTGTATTTGATGCTAAGATGTTAGCTTCATTTCTTTGTGTGGGATATCTATTTCAATTACACGGTTGGCGTTGGAGTCATTTTTATTAAATTGAAAACGTAAGAATGCCAATGCTCTTTCTTATGTATTTTATCCTTTTCTTTAACGCTCCACTTCGTTTGGATTCATTGTCAGGATGACGTTTGATCCCTTCAATCTGTTTACAGATGGCCTTGGGTTAAAAGGAGATTGTTATTTCCCGTAAGCTCTACATTCCTTGTTTTAATAAAATTAAGTTTCGAACCTTCGCACGGCGTCTTTTATTTATCACAGCCTTTTCGGCTTTTATTTTCAATGGAAATTTATTTCATGTTTCGCAATTTTACATGGGCATTTACAAATTATTAGAAAGATTTAGGAGGAAGTGTACTTATTGTATTACAGATCAGAGAGCCAAAGAAATTACGATTTATTTTGTGTACCCGTGAAATTACAGTTGAGCGAAAATTCTGCTTCACCTTCCTCGCTCAATGGGAGTGTGCGATGAAAGTTAAAATTACAAAGTGATGAAATGTTGTTAAGATTTTCAGTGAAAGGTTATTAAATCAAAGATTTCTATGACGAAATTGTGAAATTCCAAACGTTTCAAATATTCTGGAAAGTTTGAAATAGCCTTGCTAAAAGTCGTAATTGGAGATTCACTAACTTGGCCAAAACATAGATATCGAAAAAAATCCAATTATATTTTTCTTGTCGTTCGTCGCACTACTGAATTGCTTCAAAGCTTTCCAATTAAGTGCCGTGAAAAAGTCGTTACAACAAACATTTCTAAGTAATCCTTTGCGCAATAAAGGGTGGGATTTTATTGTGATTTTATAAACAAAAAATAGACTTTAAAAGTCACGTACGTATTGGACAGAACCTTTAAGACGTGATGACGCCAAGGTGGTGTTTATTTGTAAAAAAAAAAAGAAATCGACATTGAAATATGACTCTTGACATTGAATCTCAGGATACCCAAAATTATCATTGAACAGGAATTTTCTGAAAGTGGTATATTGCCGTATAGTTGTCTGACTAGAGACCGAGACGTTACTGGTCCCATTCTCACGCCCCAGGACGTCTACTGATGTTAATTACATTGGTATTCCACTGACGTCTATTGCCGGATCGTTTTTGTGCATTCATCCACCAATGAGGACCCGCCGTCTTCACCAGATCGTCTTTGCGCATAACAGTCTGGACAAGTCACGGGTGGACCAGGTACCTAATAGGAAAGCGTGCTTCATCGTAGACTACGTCTCGGTTTAACGAGATACAAGATAGAGATTAAACGACGTTTTTTTAAAATAAATCACTCACTTGTTATTCATCCAGTAGTAAATCAGCGGGTTGAACATGGAGTTGGCCATGGCGAGCCAGTAGAAAGCCAAGTAGAGGTGCTGGGCGAATGGCGCCGAAGCTAAGGCCTGGTGATGGTATACTAGGACGAAGAACGCGTGGTACGGCAGCCAGCAGAGCGCGAACACCACCACCACCAGTACAAACATTCGCACCACCTGAGGAACACAGAAGTAAGTTGTAGATACTTTGTTACGTTGGTATTTTATTATCTTCGGCATAGTTACATCGCGATTATTGACATGGTTATATATGAGGACGTCAGGATCAAAACGTATTAATTTAGGTGTAACCAAATTTGATGAAAAAAAATGGAAAACTTATACTACTCTTAGGCCCTTTCAGAAGAAAAACATAAATAATCCATTCCCTTGTACATTTAAAAATAGAACATGGTAGTGAAGTTATATATTTGAAAATGTACAGAAACCCTTAGGGGAAGAAAAGCAAATTAATACGTTTTGATTCTAACCTCCTCATATGTTTTCTATATATATGCCATAATGCCATCTCATAAACGGGAGGATCTAAGTTACGGTTTTATATTTAATGACATGACGCGTGTGGCTATTATCGCGTAACTCCGAAACTCTACTGCGAACGGAAGAAAAGATACCCGTTAGATAAAATATCAGAGTCATTGAAAATTGCCGAGCAGAAAATTGGTTTAGTAGGGGCTGACGTTACATAAGAAAATTTGGTGCTAAGGGAACTCTATCTATAGGTATTCCCATCCCGTGCTAGTTTAGAGGAAAAAAAAGCTGGGTGTATTTCTTATACAGGGTGTAACAAATAGATGACGTTGGAATGAATCATACTATAATAAATATATAAATATACATAAACATACCTAAATTAACATCATTAGAATAAAAAAATACCAGGCCAAAGCCTTAATAAAAATACCAGGGATAAGACAAATTTATTTATAAGACAATTAAGATAATTTACTTATTTATTAAATTGCCTAGAGTTTGCTCAAAGGTTTCAAGATAAGACATTATCGATTAATAATGATACAAATTCAGAAACGCCTGTGATCCAGGCTGTGCCTAGTACAGGAGCGGTCAAACACTTGTTTAACTGTTTTTGAAACTTTAGCTTGTGTTAACGTACAATGTATATTAAATAAAAAAAAGATACCGAATAAAGAAATTATTATAATATTTATCGACTTTTTTATCGATATTTCTTTCCTATCACTATAGGCTGTATGACCATAGTTAATAGACACCTACTATTAGCAAAATTGTCTAAGTTTACTTATGTACCTATCGAAGTTAGTCGTGTTCGTCACGATGATGTTGTTGTTACAAAACATTCCCTTACACCTTTTTCTCAAACAGTATACACATCGTATACCCACGTTTCATCAAACTTTTGTTGTCCCAACGTGACATATGGTGAGCGTCGTTGCCCTTGTAGGAACCCTACTTTAAAGTAATAATTTCAACCCGAAAGTTGACCAAATTCATCAAAATACACTGAATATTTGTCCTGTCGTCTTAAAAAACAAGCGTCTAACTAAGGCAAAATGAGTTCTGAGATGTCTTCGGTTATCGTCGTTTGTAAAGTGTCAATTACTTAAAAATTTTATTTTAGGGATGGCAACCACTTAATGTCGATGACCATGAGTGATCATGAAATTTAATATCGTCCTATCTACTAAGGCTTAGAATATGTAAGTTAATATGTGTAGAACCTTAATAAATAAATACAAAAAAAATGAAAATTATTCATTACTATAATTCCCTTGGATATAATAATAACAATCACTATTAACTTTACACTGTTTTATTAATAAGTGCTAAATTTAGTGAGTGCTTCACTGCACCTTTTCGGTACACCCTGTACTGTATAGTTATTACACAGCGTAAAACGCGATCTAAGGAATATCCGGGGTATGAAAGGGATTATTGGGTGACAGGTTGATTGACCATCACCAAAATCCTTACTGAGACCTTAGTACATGAGGGGAGGACGGGCTTCAGACTTCTGCACCAAGACTTGAAAATAAAAATACACTTCACGCCTTTAATTCCCAAAGCGCGGTAGACAGAGACGTTTGCTGAGCAAACGCCCGCTGTTCACCAAGCGTATATTAGGCTAACGTATCATCGGGTGTCCATCGCCCTATTGTGTAATATCCACTTTTATGTTTAAGTTACAGAAGCAGGCTGACGTTTTTACGTAATAATGACTCAGTCCTAATCAGCTATACCTAGATGATTTAAAAAAAAAGTATCAGCTATCAGTGTGTTTGAATTCAAATAGTCAAACGTTTGATCATCGTCCAATCGGGTAATAAGCTGTTGTCTACGATGAGAGTCAAGACGTGTCTTACAAGAGATTCCTTCGTAATCCAAATGAAAAGAGGCAGTGTCATAATCTTATGTCACATCGTTTCCATTTATGAGTCTTGCCCGTCTGTGTTACTACACCTGATACCTAATCAAATATCATCCACGGCAGTAATCCAACGTGATGAGGGTATGACAATACCTTTTAGTATACGGATTTCCTTACGATGTTTTTCTTCACGTAAGCGCGTTATGTACACGGGATTTATTTGTAAGCGCCTGCAGTGGACGTTCGAATTCGGTTGTTAATAGTATATAATGTACCTAATATTTAGTAAAACAGGGAACGTCTGTGACGTCATTTTTCTTATCTCAAATGACGTAATTATATAATCTACGTCATTAAAACAACAAACGGGAAAAATATTTGCATAAAATATAAAAATACCCTTGAAGAAAAATTCAGATACAGTATACGTCCGGTATACATAAAGTTATATTTTGAGGAAAAGCTTGAGTTCGAATTCTTTTTAAATACGGTTTTAAATAATCTCAGAATAATTAAGAGTATGTAATGAGGTCCTATAGCTTAGTATGACGTCCAAAGCACGGACACGCAAATAAGACCGAATAAAATGGACGAGAGACCGTATCTTGTGTTGCTTAACTTTGATGATCGGTTGTGATCGCCTTTTTTAGTTCAAATAATAATGCAGCGATTGTCCATTATCACGCCTGATGTTAAGCTCTGATGTGGCCCACGATGAAACACGCTTGCTTCTTAGATTCAGTATTCAGTAGATACCCTAAACCTGAACTAAACCCTGTGAGATACCTGTCCATCCGTGACGTGAATGCCTATACCGCATAGGATACACATTTTCTACATTAAGGCCGGTTCGCACAATGTAGATGTCGACACGAAGAGTTTCATAAGTGTAGTGTAATAGTAAATGGAATTTCCACCTGACATGGATGACGTTTGGGCTGATGATGACGTTCCACTATTACCCTGGAATACTAGCGCTTTGTTAGATAAAATAACTGATGTTCTATAGCAGTTACCTGTACTTCAGTATTCAAAGTTATCAATTAAATTAACATTAAGGCAACGAATTTTTTTTTTATAAAAATGTTAGTCGTTTGCTTTTGTTATTCAACTGTCAAATACATGACTTTCTGTAATTTTTGTTATGCTACTGTTTATCTGTATGTAGTTGTACTTTTGACTATGAACATTGAATGAAAAAAAATGACGATTTTTTTTCTGACATCTGATTCAGTGCAAGCAATTCTTCACGTCCATTAGTAACGAACCTATTCATGTTATCAATCCATTTTATTTCCAATAAACTATTCGGAAATCGAATTAGTTTTCCACTCCAGGATTTCCTATCCGATAGTTGTTCAGTTTATTCATTGCGTGTTTTTAACTATCAAAGATTGAACGATAGGTCTGGATTGTCTAGCTAAAAAAGTAATTCAAACGTAAATCCTTCTTTCAGTGCAAAAATAGAACTAAGAATACTAACAGTTTTACTAGAGCGCACCTCGAAGGACTCTTTAATCTCGGATTTCTTGACAAACCAATTTTTTTAAATCAAGCTTTTTTACACGCGAGGAGTTGCCGGGTGCAAGTTTTTATAACTTTGCCTGTGAACGTTTATAAGAAATACGAGTACGAGTAGAAAGTCAAAAGTATTAGCATAATTTGAAATTCGAATTGAAATCTTCAATTTATTGGACGGGGGAATATGAAAGCTGGAACTGGCTGCATTGAGGGGGGATTCCTTTATTTGCTCCTATATAGATAGGTAGGTACCTATAAGCACATTATGCTGATGTCACACATTGAATGATTATAACCTAGGGCGTGTCTCCAAATTGTGTCACTAACTATTCGACTCCCCGCGAATTCATTCGCTTAGTTTCGGTATTTCATGCAAACTATAACAAGTTGAAAAATGATGAAAACCGCACACCACAAGGTGAGTGAACCCTATAACGGCGATGGGCTCACCCCCTATCATGTTGGGTTAAATACACTTGGTGAACCGTGGGTATTTGCTTAGCATGTGCCTCTGCCTATCCCGCTTTGGGATTAAAAGGTAACATCCTCATTACTACGTTAAAACAAAAACTTTGGCAAAACTCAAGAAAATCACTCAGTCTATTATAAATATCAAATAATTTTCCCCAAAGAACCCTCTGTCAAAAACAACAAAAAAAGTTCACAGTTTCTTACAAATTGATTGATTATCTCGAGCTGAGTCAGTTTTGATTTAACGTTGTATATATAATAAGTATGTAATGTGTTGACCCACAGGATCGGCATAAAAAGTATTCTATGTCCGTCTCCTGATTCTACGCTACCTTCCCATCAATTTTCAATTTTCAGCCTTGATTTACAAACAGTGTAACAAACACGAATTTCTCGTATACTTAAAGATCATTTACATTATGCCTAAGACTGAACTTTACATTGATGTTTAGGATTCAAGAGTAGAACTTTGAATCAATACATGGTACATGGTTCCCGTATTACGCTCAGCCATAAATATAGTAATGTTGTGCTGTGAGCTAACAAACCACTAGTTGAAACCGATTTCTTCAACGATATTTTTCTAACTGAGCAAGGCACAGTCCGAAAAAATTGAACGTTTTTCAATAATAGATACCGACATTCTGTGAATAAAAAACAGAAAACTAAAACGCGCGAAATTCCTTTTACTAAAAGTTCAACGTATTTCTTCGTATGAACATTTTCATGGTTCTTTTTCAGTCAGCGATTGCAGTGGCAAATGTGAAGAAAATACTATTCAGCTTGCAATAGATATAGGTGATCGAAACCAAAAATAAATCTCTTGTTTTTCGAGTAGGAAAACTACTTCTTTCGCACGCCCCGCATAAAAGTAAGTTTACACAAAAGCAAACCTCAGCAGCAAACAACAAAATGTATTTGTTTTTTTTTTTTCAGAGGACATCAAAAGCTTCGAATCCTCAAAACACTTCAAAGATTATTTATTTACCCTCTCACTATATTTTTAGATACACACTCCGGAAAAAGAGCCCAATATTTACTTGCAAAGTGTCGTCATAACAAACAGCAATCAAATAACGCTATTATTAGTTTACACAACCGAGCCCTAATTTATAAAGTTATACAATTCATATTTATTCGCTTGCGGTAATTTAGTTATTAGCATGCGGTAATTTTGGCGAGGTCATTTTCAATTTGATTAAAACTTATTTTGTATGATTATTTTAGCCATGGTCATAATAAACAGTATCAAATAGCGCCATTACTTTGCACAACCGAGCTCTTAATTAATTCGCATGCTGTAATTTCATTGGAAACATGTAGGTATAAGACTACGGTCGGTTAGGAAAATGGTTAAAAATCGTGTAAAAATGAAGGAAAATATTCCTTGTGAGATTGTAAAAGATTAATTTGATGATGTGTTGATTAAACAGAAATAATGATGGAAACTGATTCACATTTTTTCTTAGTAATTGACGATCATTCAACCACCTTGCTTGTACAAATTTCAGACACGCAAGTAGGTCAACTGTAAATATCCAAACGACAAGATGGTAAGTGAAACATACCTATTAAAACTATGTTAATGTGTAAGCAATAACTTCAAATAATATGTATGTTATCTACGCAGAAGACGCTTGAATTCGTAAATATTTCCAAAGAATTTTTATTAGAAATACGTAGCTTCGATAGTCGACCAAAGTTGAATGCAGATATACCTAGGTAAGGACGGATTCCATATTTTGGCCACGAACATTTCAGAATCATTTGATTGGCCTACAAAATTCAAAATTTATCTGTACAACTTAAAGGGTTAAGGCAAAATACGAGCCGTAGGCAATACCACAGAAAATATATCTCAGGAAGCGAAACTTAATTAAACAATCGAAACAGTCAGTCTCTCAATGAACGAATAAATCTTTTTTCCGTGGCATTTAGACAATTCATATCACCCAAGCTGATTACACTGACTAACAAAAAAAAAAATACACTTCACGCCTTTTAATCCCAAAGCGGGGTAGGCAGAGGCACTTGCTTAATAAGCAAATGCCCACGGTTCACAAAGCGTATTTAACCCAACGTGACAGGGGGTGAGCCCATCGCCGTTAGAGGGTTCACACACCTTGTGGTGTGCGGGTTTCATCACGATGTTGTCCTTCACCGTAGGAGCGTTGCGTTGCGTACATAGGCTCTGAAAAAGAGTCCCATTAGTACACGTCCAGCAGCCGGACTCGAACCCGCGACCTCCCGGTTACAAGTCAAGTATCCGACCAACTGAACCACAGACGCAACTAACAAAATCTGTATAGATTTTCATATAAAACTCTCAAAATTGTACCGGAAATTCTTTGGTGGTTTTCCGAAACACTGACTGTTTTTTAGCTTTAAGCGTATTATACATGTCAATCGAGAAAAATGTCCTGTCTCCTTTTAAGATAAATCAACAAAGGCGACAAACAGCGCCCCCAATAGTATCTCTGCCTTTGTGCTGGTATACTTCAAGAGATCGTATGATAGTCTATATTTACCTCATCGGTCGTTGGGTATATTTGTTACATTCTAACTTCGTCGCGGGTGAATGACGGCGAAGGTCTTCAAGTCGCGGGTGAATAGGTACCTACTGAACAAGTGTGCTCCATCGTAGACCACATCGCTACTTAACATCAGGCAGGATGGTGGTCAAACGCTTGTTCATAGTGATTAAAAAAAAAAGAATCAAACAGGTTTTAGCAAAAGGGTGTCAAAGAAAATTGGACGCTTTTCTGTGAACGACGGAGCAGAGCGGAGCCTAATTCAATAAAATCAAATTCACATTTGAAGAATGTTTAATTATTTAAACGTCACGGTGTTTTTGGCAGGAATACGTTGGGCTTTACAGCATAAAACAAGTTTTAGAAGCTAGGTGGTTTCTTTTAACCGACTTCAAAAACGGAGGGGGTTCCTAATTAGTTGATATTTTTAATGTTTATTACCTGAAAACTTTTGACTGGGTGAACCGATTTGGATATTTCTTTTTTATTTGAAGGGCGGTACTTCCCGATTGGTCACATTTAAACGTGGTGCAGTTACGACAATGGTATCCATGAGAAAACCACAATTCTGTCAAATTTTTCTGGCTGAAGTCGGATCTTTTTTCCTAAAAGTTATCTGATATATTATTTTAGAGCAATATGCCTGTTTTGTACAGCATTTTATAAATGTTCTCTTCGAACGTACTACTATGTGACTAGCGAAACAGTTTTTAGGTCTTTAGAACTCAAAGAGCTCCGAGGAATTTTAAAAGAACTTGTTTGTATGCAAGAGCGCAGGAGAGCAGCGGCTGTTTTTGTTTTGCCTATTATGAAGTTCTTAAGCATAATAAAGTGCAAAGCTTTCTACCTAGTAATAAATGTTATACACTAAGGGGCGATACAGACGGAAAATACCTTAAGACGAGAAGCGACTTTGGATCCATTTTCAAACAGAATGTATAGAAGCGTCGAGTTCCAACGCAAACAGAAAGGACGAGACACGGGCGGGTAGAGGGCACGACTCTTCCCTTCGCTACGTCCTCGACTCACGTCTTTTCTTTTTGTCTTACCCCCATGTTGTCTTACTTAAAACATGATTACATCACCCCGGACTTACCGCATATGCTTGCAAAATTTCAAGTCAACAGTAACATTCTCACAATTCACAAGAAAGACGAATACATCTAAGTTCGTTTGCCAACATGCCATTTGCCGCTAGCAGCAGTGCCAACTAAGTTAAAATATCTCTTAGGGGAAATGCAGTTGCCCAGATAGTCGGAAACGAAGAATAGGAATTTTCGTGTTCACATGTTACAATGCAGATTTTGACACAGAATAATTGGAGTGAATCGAAACTTCCGGGTGACTGAATACTTAAGAAATTAAATAAAGAAAATAACCCAAAAATTTATAACAACTTAGTGCAAAACATTTAGCAAAAATTAGGTACCAGGTTTAGAAAACGCCGCAAATAGTCCTACTAATATTATAAACGTGAAAGTTTGTATGTGTGGATGGGTGTTTGTTACTGGACGGATTTTGATGAAACTTGGCAGTAATGTAGCTAATAAACTAGAATAACATTTAGGTTATAAGGTATTTTGGTAAAACAACGTTTGCCGGGACAGCTAGTAATTTAAAAATCATTTCCGTTAAGCAATTTGTTCCTGTTCACCAGTAACAACCGTCCACAACGCCAGCAATGGGAACTGATTCTGGCGGTTGTGGACTGAAAGAATTTCGAAAGAAAGATTCGTGTAAATTCGTAGAATTTCTCTTGCAAGTTTCTGCTTAGAAAACAAAAAATAATTAAGGCGATAACTCAAATCTCTACGAAAAAACCTGTGTACGCAAAACAAGCGTAGTACTAAATCACCATAAACCGCAGACGAATTTACTCTTACACTTGCAAACCGCTCGCCCTTGAGAAACGAGAGCAAACAACCGTGGAATATTAACAGGGTTCATTCAAATGGAAAAAAAGCTTTGATCGGGAAGTTTCGGGAGTCAATTATTTATTCCCGGAAACCAAATTTTCTATCCAAAGACTTGCTGGGTTGAGACCATGTGTGTGACCCAGAACTTTATTAAATTCATCGTGCATGGAATGTGTTGCCATGTTAGTGATTTATTGTAATTGATCTGTGGCCCAGTGTAGTTGGGCGCTTGGACTTTCTATCTGGAGTTTGATTCGAGACTAAGCGAGTCTGGATCTATGGGTCTTTTTTAGAGCCTTAACTCCGAAATGAACTCCGCTAGCCGTGTGGTGATGGCGAATAGAATACATGTGTCACCAACCCAGCCCAACTTTTCCCGTCGTGGGGGTCGTAAGAGGCGACCGAGGGAGCTCTCCAGAGAACGGGCAGCAGCGCTCTCTGTGAGTTAAATCACAACACCACTGCGATCGCCAACCCACCTGCCAAACGTGGTGATTACTGGCATTTCACCCCAAATGACGGATATCATTGGGGGAGGCCCTCGTCCAGCAGTGGACGTTATGTGGTTGATGATGACAAACTACGCTAAGCTCATGCGATAAAGGACCACATCTTGATCAAACGTGCGTACCTCGTGTGAACGTTGGGTTAAATTCGCTTCGTGAACCGTGAATATTTGCTTCTCAGGTGCCTCCGCCTACCCCGCTTTGAGATCAAAAGGTGTGAAGTTTTGAAATGTATTTTTCTTACTCAATTTTACGATTTCAATATCGCATCTAACAAGCCAGTTAGAAATGTTTCAGATGAAACGATTCAAATTTTCTGCTCAACTGCACCTATTTGCTGGTGTAGCCTTTGTAAGCTGTAAAGTCAAGCTTTCAAAAGACAAAGTGGACAATACCTCACTGACCTTTCGTTTGGCGCGGACGACCTGCATCTGGTGATGGGTGCACTCGCCGATGGCCCGGCCACGGAGAGCTGCGCTCATGCGCGCGTATGCCCACACCATCACAGACGTTGGCACCACGTATGTCACACTCAGGAACACCAGGTTGTATCTGGGATGGACAATTTTATTGTAAATTTCTAAAGTAGATTGCCAAATAATAATATACCGGTCACCAGAGACTGATTTTTTTTAATAAGCCCATTGGATCCCACTGCAGGGCAAAGGCCTCTCTTCCCTTTCTCCACTCTTCCCGATTTTGCGCTGATGTCCACCAGTTTTTGTTCTGGTGGACGACCTCGTCGCACCATCTCTTCCTTGGGCGGCCCCGTTGTCTTTTGCCGTTCGTTGGGAGCCAGGTTGTCACTTTATTTGCCCAACGATCCGGTGACATACGCGCAACGTGGCCAGCCCAATCCCATTTAAGCTGTGCCGCTTTTTGAGCTACATCCATAATGTTTGTTTTGGCGAGCAGCTCTGTGTTTCGGATTCGATCCACAAAGTGGACTCAGAGACTGATATAATACTTAAATACAAATAATTTATAAGAGACATCACACCCAGACAACAAAGCATACAACAAATGCCTCATCATTAAAGCATTACGGCGTCGGGGAATCGAACCCGCGACCGTCGTCCTAGAGGCAGGTGCGCTGATTGACCTATGTCCATCCCGATCGTCTTTCATTATGTGAAAACTTAACCTTTTTCTGGTTTTGTCTAACTCTCACCTTATAAACCTTAGAATAAGATAACATGAGGTTTGAGGTTAAGATAAAACATAAACTATGCTCTATAGTGTTTTAGTATTTGCCATTAGAAAGAACCCTTTGTATTTTGCACTGATTGAAATTTTAATTTTTGTGATTTGCATTGGTTTTAATTTTCTAAGATTCGGCTTTGATCTGACGTGCCTAATCTAAATATCCTTTGTTGACTGAATAAAATTATAACTTGGAAATTATCACTGAAAAATTGTACGTATATTTTAAATGTCTACACTATTGTTTTTAAGATTGCTTGGAGATTAACTTAAAATGTGGATTTTGGATTACGGATATCTATTTACGGAGAATAATTGAAATTAATGTAGATGAAGCGAAGGGGGTATGTCAAGACCGTGACAAATGGAGATCTGTAGTCTCTGCCTACCCCTCTGGGAGACAGGCGTGAAGTGTATGTATGTATGTATGTAATTGAAATTATCTTGGCTGCAGATACTAAACCTTACATTTAAAACAATATACCTTCAAGAAACTACTGCTAGTATTTAGCTAGTATAGTAGTAGCTAGTATACTGCTAGTATAAAGCAGTAGTCTTGAGACTCATTATACAACTACTACCTATTTACATAATATTATTAGGTACGGAGTTACATCGGTAATTAATATTTCCATTCCAAAAATAACTTTAATGAACTAAAATTTCATTGATGAAAACCGAAGCTACCTATCTCTTTAGCTGTTTCGTCTTAATTTCTAGACAAGAGATATTATGTTTATAATTTTTAAATGCAATATTTCTTCGCATCCATTTTTCAATATTATGACTCTAATTTCAGTTTTTCATTTACGCTACAGGTTTATACTAACTGGGTAAGAATTAATTAACACAATCCCAAAAGAGATTTTCTTTTTCTAATTAGTAAAGAGGCGAAGGTAGGTAAACAAATAGTTTATTAAAATGTCAAATTAACTAAATTGCTTTCCTGAAAGTAATCGTAACATTAGGTAAAATTAAGATCATGTTTTGTAATAAACTATCAAATCATGGTATGTCTATATCTATCTACGAGTATTTGCGTTTTATGAGAAGGAATTATTCTAGGTTTGACTTTTCGAATAAAAATCATTTATAGCATTCACTTAGATAATTTCCTATCATAATTATTCCGGCATTCAATTTTCGAGTTTACAAGTGTTTCGTAGAAACATGAAATGTTTCTCCTACTAAATCACGGTAAACATGAATTCATCCTTTATAATCATTATATTAATTATTAAAATACATCGACCCAGAGCGTCTGTGGTCCAGTTGGTCGGATACTTGACTTGTAACCGTGAGGTCGCGGGTTCGAGTCCGGCTACTGGACGTGTACCAATGGGACTCTTTTTCAGACCTATGTACGCAACGCTACGTTCGTACGGTGATGGACAACATCGTGATGAAACCCGCACACCACACGGCGATGGGCTCACCCCCTGTCACGTTGCGTTAAATACTTGGTGAACCGTAGGCATTTGCTTTAGCAAGTACCTCTGCCTACCCCGTTTTGGGATTAATAGGCGTGAAGTGTATTTTTCTTTCTTACATATTATGTCGAAATAATAGATACATCATACACACATCAAAAGTGTCTAGGGATCAAGTACATTTTAGAAGATTGCAATCAAGAATATATTTTACAAAAACTGAATTCATTCATAATTTATTCAAAATGTGGTGATAAATGATTGATACAGGCATGGGGAATTAGGTAGGATCCAGAAGATAAGATTTGATTTAAATAAATTAGATTTTTTTTTGAGCTAAAAATGTTCTTGATCCCTAGACACTTTTGATGTGTGTATTTGAATAATAATATTCTATTATTTATCCCGTGATTCCCACGTGAACGGAATAAACTGCATTCGTTAACACTCCCGAGGTACATCTCGTCATATTTTATTATAACATTCGCGGAAGAAGTATAGCTTCCTACCTATATAGCTATAGCTATCTACATGTCTATAATAGCGGGGTATTACGCTCCTTGATCAGATATTTTTCATTTGTTAATTAATTATATGCGACCCATATCCATGTTAGGAGGTTTCCCGAAATTATAATACTGATATAAATAAGTGTCAGGAAACAATTAACGAATGAGTGGAAAATTTCCGAACAAATTTAATTAGGCGTTGTTGTCAGGTCAGGTTTCAGCGCATGTTTTATTTTAACAATACGTGTACTTCACATTTGTATATATTTTGTGGAATGTTCAGATTATGTGATATTAAGACTAAATAGCACACGCGGAAAGATCTTCGTATTCGTAGTAAACCTGTCTAATGTGCTTTCTAGCGCTAGTGCTGTCTAGTGTCTTACTGTGTTTGGATTCTTAAAAAAATGACATTGTCTAAACATTGAGTGACCAGTGCGATCGCCATCCCAACTGCCAAGCGTAGCTATTTCATCAGCATTTCCCCCCAAATGATCATGAAAATCCTTGGGGTAGGCCCTCATCCAGCAGTGGCCGCCTAGTGGCTGATGATGATGATCATCATAATTCTAGGTTCAACAACTACCGCAATAATAAACTTCTTGATTCAAATATAGATGCAAAGGTTAGTTACATTTTAATTACCAAGCCCCAAGGAATTAAAAATAATTATATTAAATAAGTACAATATGCTGAAACCTGCCCAAAACAACGCCGGAAAATTTCCACACATTCGTTAATTATTGTTTCCTGAGAGTTATTTCAATTTGGTGCCAGGCTTCACTTACATGTACTCCATGCGAGACGTAGGATAGATACCGTCGGGCCATTTTACGAAGCATATCTCTCTCTCGCCGTTGATGTACCTGAGAACCAACACGTATTGGGTTAGTAAGTTCATTATAAATACCCTCACTTCATTATTACCTACAACTTTTAGGTCAGTGTTTCAGCTTTAAACTATTTATTACGAAATCCTATGATACATTAGTAGACACTAAAAGACAAAAATAACAGCGGAGCTTCATAAAATGTCGAAAGAAAGAAGTCGTCGAATTTCAAGCTGCTTCTGAGTTTTCAAATAACAATATCATAAACAAGTTTAATGGTTACGATATTCTTTTTTCTCGCCTTTGTTTCAGAAATTTCATTAAAGTTACGCGTTCCTCACTCGCTATTGTTTCAGCTACATGAAGCAAATCCCTTAACCAAAATGTGCGGTTCAGGTCATTTCGCCAAGTGGCTGTAGGTCCGTCAGATATTTTAGTCTAGATTTTCGGAACCATAACCAATTTAGATTCTGCGGATAGACCCGGTACGGTTCTCGCGCTAAATCAGGTCCGATGTACACACAGAAATCAATAACGAAACCGAGCTTTAAATGAATACTTACTTTGGCTTAGGTAAATGGCATGGGACTGAGGAGAATTTTAAAAAGGTCTGACAAAAAATCACTGTCAATTGTTTTTAGAAAAAACATCCTTGTTTTGAATTCTATTGGGAAAATTAGTGCTACTGAATGGATTTTTTTATATCTGCCTAATTTTTTATTCCGGTTATCCAAATTGCGCTTGCCGGTGTCCCTCGGTCCACTTTCTGACAGTATTAGCTTGGCTTGTGTGGCCTACCGAGTTGAGGGCTGTCGGACCTCTCAACGTCGTTAACAGTTCGGTGTCAAACATGTGATCAGTTTAAGATGTGGTATGAAGCCGCTTGAGGACTTCTAATGCGGCTGAATACCTCATCTAATGACGGTCAGCTCAAAGTGCCTCTGCGTCTATTATTGTTTAAATTCGATAATAGAGCGTCTGTGGTCCAGTTGGTCGGACACTTGACTTGTACCCGGGAGGTCCCGGGTTCGAGTCCGGGCTCACCCCCTGTCGCGTTGGGTTAAATACGCTTGGTGAACCGTGGGTACTTGCTTTAGCAAGTGCCTCTGCCTACTCTTCTTCAGGATTAAAGGCGTGAAGTCTATTTTTTTTCTATAATCGATTCTTTATTAAACATAGTAATTTGAGTAAAATTTGTAAAAAAAAAAACAATTGATTTTAATTAGGTAACAGTTGCCAAAAATACACTAAATTTAATCCACTAGAGAAATACAATGCTATTTTGAAAGAACTGTTACTATTTATAACAAAACAAATATCTAGTCGTGTGAAATTGATATACCTATTTCTGTAAGTATACACAAAGAACTCATTAAAATTAAGTTCCAGAATACATTTTCCATCAAAGGTAACTTTTGCATTTGGTTCATACATAACAAATTACTTTTGTTACTTCAAAAGAAATTCGTTTAGTTTGATAAATTCATTAGCAACCTAGAAATATCGCATAATTACATTGAACATTATTTCTAAACAGTCTCGCGAACCAGACTTTAACCTAAATGTAAACACTTGTAATGATGACTCCAACAACTGGAAAGTTGTTTACGATGAGTTTTTACTTATAGAAAATATACTTCGAAGATTCAAGCTTCTTATGGAAATGAAATGAAATTATTTATTTCTTCATCGTTATAAGTGCTTTACGTGTGTTATACAGTAGTATAACACAAAGCTTGATGAAAGTCATTTATGATTTTTAAAACTAAAGTAAACGTCCCGTATTGAGCATATGTTCAGCACATATTTCTTATGTTCAAGACACATAATTAATTAAGATATTATATAATTATAAATCTTTCGACAGATTATGACATAATATAAGCAGATCCATGATTAAAGAAACCCCTAACAAATTGTACTATTCTGCAAATTCGAATAGTAAGTAGGCTGTATGTCTCGGAAAAGCGAAGCGTAATACCATGGGTCAGGAGGTATATAAATAGTTTACTTGTTGGTCCCGTGCAAAATAGACTGAATGAGAGAAAAAACAGAATGATACTGAAAGCTTAACCGAAAATAGGCTTTGATATTTTTGTATATAATAGCTAAATTTTTTAACACGCTTTTATTAGCACTTGTTCTTTTGGGGCTAATCTCCCCTCTCTACACTCGCCTATCCTTGAACCATGTGTAGGTGTAATGTATTTAGCTAGGTATTGTTAGGGTCCAATTTCGTATATGTAGGTAATTAAGGCGCTAGGAAAAACTTGAAATTTCACTCTACATTTTTAAACCAAAGCCTTAGAAACAAAGTCATAATGGGGAGATTCTTAGATCATAACTAACCTCTGGACTTCCGTTTCACTTTATCCGGAAATACACTCTGTATAATGTAGATAATGTTAGATAACGTCTCCCTACTGTATCACGTAAAACATATAATTTCACGTTGCTATCGTAGTAAATAAAACAAACTTATCAGTACAACTGTACAACAATTTCTCCATTTCCATTTCAAGATTCCGTTGTTCAGCAGAGTCTTAATTGCTTTGTAGCTATTCAAAGAACAATATCAGTCAACTTGTGAAGTCAGTCTCGGCATTTTGACCGATTATGTCCGTTCTTCCATCGTTTTTCATTTGAATAATTTAACAATAAATCAAAGACTTCCTTCCGGTTCTAAATGTTTGTGACACATAGTTTTAAAAAGCGGATCGAAATTAATCAGAGACTTCTGATTCTAAATATTTTTGACATGGCTTCGACAAAATGATTTCCATTTACCTACCTTGACATTGACAAAATCTCTATTGAAATCTTTGTCTTTACTACATTTGATACAGTTATACTGAGCCATAAATAAGTCAGTATTTTCAGTGTTTTGTCTATTTCAGTCATATCTGTTTTTATGAATTTCTGTAGTAATAAAGTACTTTTTGCAATAAAAGTAGAATATGACGTGTCTCAGCAAGTATGTGTCTGTTATTTGCGAGAATATAATATGAATTGTTCAAGTGTCTATCTATGCTTTCCACATAATAAAGTTACCATTTTTTTTCCAAAACACATCTAATTTGAATGTGAATGTTAAAAAATATTCATAGCTTTTGTGAAATTTCAAATTTATTTACCCAGAAAAAAGGAGGTGCTAAATCCTGTAAGTGTTTGTTTTCAATAAAGAAAGACGAAAAAAATCATCGTCCGCAACAATATGCAAAGTTTCCTACAAAGTGCAGTGCATACAAAAGAGTTTCGTATTTTAGATAAGCGTTATTGGCAAATATTAGCATCTACAATTTTGTCATTTGGAACCAAAATGCGTATTGCTTTTCTTCTCAGGCATAGAGTATTCGCTCAATGATGATATCGTAAAGGATTTTACGATGCTTGAAGTTGAACGAACTGGCAACAATAGTGGAGAGGAACATGAAAAGAATCGTTTAAGGTTTCTGTCCAGAAAATGAATGTCTTTCATAAATGAAGCCGCAGGTTTCGCAGATGATAACAAATGGGAAAACGGCGGAGTAAACGACAACAGAACAAATTCCAAGAAAAACGATTTTATTCTTGATATAAAAAGGGGCAAAGCACACAAAATCGCTGACCAATGGGCAGATCTTTTTGACTTTTGATATATTTAAACTTTATATTTGGCCATTTATTCCAAAAGGTGTTCTAGGTTAAAATATATGCAGTCTATACTACTAATATTTTTTTTTTCATTTTGCATTTTATGGAATGAAGGTGTACAGACCGGCAAATTTAAACATTTAAATTATAATCATCATCATCAGCCTATACTTGTCCACTGGACATAGGCCTGTCCAAATGCACGCCAAAGTGATCTCTTTTCGGCTTCTCGCATCCAGCTTCTACCAGGAATCTTGTGCAAATCATCAGTTCACCTTGCCTGGGGGCGTCCTACACTCCGTTTGCCGGAGACGCGGTCTCCACTCGACTCGTTTGCCCCAACGACGGTAATCGGTTCTACGACTAATATGGCCGGCCCATTGCCACTTAAACTTGCTAAACCGATGAGCTATGTCGATGACTTTCGTTCTCTGTCGGATCACTTCATTTCTGATTCGATCCTTCAAAGAAACGCCGAGCATAGAACTTTCGATAGCACGCTGTGCGACTTTGAGCTTGTGGACCAGCCGTGCCGTTAGTGTCCACGTCTCAGCTCCGTATGTCATTACAGATAGAACACACTGAGTGAAGACTTTTATCTTCAGGTACCGTGGGATCGCTAATGTTAAGTCTCGACGTAACTTCCCAAATGTTGCCCAACCCAGTTGAATTCTTCTGTTTACCTTGTCCTCGAAGTTGCCCAATGTCTGCCCAAGGTACACATATTTGTGAAATTACAATGTAAGGTCCATAAAATTACATAGTAGACGACACGAACAGAGTGATGGCAAAGAAATAGACAAAATGTATAATTCAACTAAAAGAAAAAGCTACTTCACGCCTTTTGATCCAAATCCCAATACCTTGTGTTGTGGGTGGTTGTTAATAACTGGACTTTGTAGAGGACATCTCTTTAGTATAATGAACGCTGCGAACTTCAGAGCATCGATAAAAAATATTGTATGCACCTACATACATTTTGAACTTACTTTTTTTTGTAAGTGTCCGAGTATAGGAGATTGGGCAGTGCAAGAAGCGCGCTTGCGCACCACACAGTAAAGATGGCCGCTCGCGCCACTCGCCTGCTCAGCCTGTGCTGCAGGGGCTTCA
Source organism: Conopomorpha cramerella (assembly GCA_012932125.1). Lineage (NCBI taxonomy): Eukaryota > Metazoa > Arthropoda > Insecta > Lepidoptera > Gracillariidae > Conopomorpha > Conopomorpha cramerella. The sequence goes on from SJJU01000331.1 coordinate 53,508, forward strand.
CTATCGCTACGTATCTGTAACAAGCAGGTCAGTTAAGACAATCTTTATCAGTAAAGTAATAAACACGGTGTAATTTTCAGCAAAATAATTACAGGTCACACTGCAGGCCATAGGCCCTCTAGGCGCATCCTATCTATTTTCGGCTTCTCTCATCTAATTTCTGCAAGCATTAGCAATTATCACACTTTTCCTGAGGGCGCCCTACACTCCGTTTAACGAGACGAGGTCTTCACTTAAGAACTCGTTTACCCCAACAATGATCGTCGGTTCTAGGGAAAAAAATTCCGCCCAGTCACTTCAGCTTGCTAATCAGATGAGCTATGTGAATTTGGTTCTCTTTCGGATCACGTCGTTTCTGTTACGGTGCTTAAGAGAAAAAAAATACACTTCACGCCTTTAATCCCAATGAGGGGTAGGCAGAGGCACTTGCTAAAGCAAGTACCCACTGTTCACCAAGCGTATTTAACCCAACGTGACAGGGGGTGAGCCCTTAAGAGAAACGCCGTTATTATCCATTTCATCATCATCAGCCATATGAAATAGACTGCTGGTCTCCCCCAATAAAAAAATTAAACTATGTGACTAGTTTTTAATAGAAAAAATCGAGTTTATGCCAAGTCATCCTCTTTATATGAAGTGGCATGTCATATGCATGGAACTATATCCCGACTGTTTTCAATAGGTATATTATATTTTGTCACTTACTGATGCTCCAACCAGAAAGGCATGATTTTGTCAGAGCTGTGTAACGGTATAGAATTAAATGAACTTTATGTCATTGTATATCCATTCATTTTTTTTTTTTCATGAAACGTGCATTTAAGTATTTAACCAGGTATATTGGTACGAATTTAATTTATTTCAAAATGTGCGTGAAGTCAGCGTGGGATCAATAAACATATCCATTCCAACCGGCAAAACGTAAACCATAACATGCCATTTACGCGAACCAAACGGTTTGCGTCTACTTTCATAGAGCGAGCCGCCAGGATGTGGAATGACTTGTCGGAGTCTGTGTTTCCTGCGTAATACAGTCTGAAGTACTTCAAGTCGCGGGTAAATAAGAACCTCATAAACATATGTGCTCCATCGTATACCACATTGCTGCTTAATATCGAGCAGGGTGGTGGCCAAACGCTTGTTCATTGTGTTAAAAAATAACCTTAATTTCGATTGAGAGGACGAATATAAATTGTTATCGACATTGAAACCAAACAAAAAAATAAAAATTAGTATTGTGTGTCGAAACAGTGACCTTTTGAGGGTAGTTGGAGATTCATATCGTACCAGTGACCGTCGCAGCCGCTATACTCCAGTCCACTCCTGATCACAACACATGCAATTGTGTCGATACATCGAGTACAAACAAAGGTAAGCTTTGAGCTTATTTTTTAATTATAAAAACATAAATTCAACAAACTTTACTCCTTTTACCCTACGAATATTTCGAATAAAGTTCTAAATATTTACCTCAGTCGAAATTCATGTGGCGCGAAAATACGACGCCATGAAGCATTAAATCGAGGTATAATCTAGTGCGGACCAGCTCGTGTTGAACGTCAACATATTGCGTACATTTACTTGGCAGTTTTGAGGATAACACAAGTCGTACATTTTACCCTGAGCTGGCTTTGCGTACGTTCTCAGTTTTACCGTAAGATGTGATGTCGTTCAACTTAGCTGTAGACCACAAAACTAGGTACAATACTGTAGTCTTTTATCTAACTCGAGGAGAAAAATAAAGCACGTCATTTGTTACTAGCGACGTAGAGAGTCTTTTGTTTCTTCTTCACATTTTTTTTTTGGACACGAATTTATTTTTAGAAACGGTGAAACATCTTTTAGAAGGTTATATAGGCCACGAAATGTTACATTGTTTGAGTATTCCTTAAAGAGAACTTGTTCCACTGAATGATGTACTGATGAATGATGTACTGAAAGTTCGGCTAAATCCCTAAGTACTTTACTCTTTACGTCAGAAAATGATTTCATCCAAGCGGAAACATTGTTAAATTGCCCGGAACAGTATTTTTGAATAATAATTAAGCTTCTGAAGAATTTCTTGTAATTTTCTCCAGCTTATATTCACTAATGATTATTTCGTACAAAGAAGAGTTTGGACGGCGGCAGAGACTTTTAAAATTATGATTAAAGAAAACCCTCACTCTCTATGTTAAAAAATACCAGAATTAGTTGAGGTTATAGGTATTCTTTTGTTGATTGAAGAGATATTTTTTAAAGTCAAGATCTCAATTGCTTTTTTACTACCTAGAAATTATACACGATATAACGAGAGTAGGAAATAGTAGATAGAAGAGAAGTACGCTCTAAAAATTCAAACACAACATATGATTAATAGTAATCATTTAAACTCATCATCTGTGTCATCAGCCTTTAATGCCCAACTGCTGGACATAGGCCTCTCCAATTGAACTCCTCACAATCATCTAAATTAGGAGTGTGTAAAAATCCGACTAAACTGGAATGACGTACTGTAATTTACTCATGCACACCCTTCATCTCAATCAGTGAATCAACCTATTCAGAACCATCTTGTGAAACTATTTATATACATACTTTCATTCACACCTGTATCACAGAGGGGTAGGCAGAGACTACAGATATCAATCTGTCACGGTCCTGACATACCCCTTTCGCTTCATCACATTCATACATGACCCCCGGTTTCGAGTACTTTTCACGCCACCTTCCGCCAGGACATCACCAATCTGGTCGATGTATGTCCTTCTGGGGCGACCTCTGCTCACCCGGCCCATTACATCACCGATATAAATCTCTTTTTTAAAATTCTTTATTAAAATAAATCTTATTCTCTCTATACCTATGCGCAAAATTTTGCAAAAACATCAATTATGTTACTTAATAACGTCACAGTCTTGCCCTTTGATATAAAAAAAAACAATTTTTGGAGTATCCGCCAAATGTTAGCCTTCAAAAGAATTTGACTACTCTTTTACGGGCTCGTAGAGAAAATAACTTCGTAAAATGGTGTCTTCAAGTTAGATATTTACTGGAACAGTGTAATAGAAAATCCTAAATGTAATTTAGGTGACGTTACTTAATTATTAAAAAGGTACCTACTGACTGATAAGAGAATTCAGCAAACCAATAAAACATTATTAGAGTTACCTTTCACATTAATTTGGGTAAATATCTCTAGTAAATTGAACTGAGGTTTAGACAAATTGAATTTGTTATGTTTGTACTGAGATTCAGACTTCTATCAAATTTGTGGGACAGATAAGTTACTTACCTACTTAACACTTTGGTGGTCACACACAATAGATATGTTATTTTTTTACAGTCCAGCAGGGGCGCGATGTGTCCTCTAAAAGGGTTAAATAGTTATTTAATAATTCAGCGCTAGTAAATAAATTTACATTCAAATTTATTTTATTAGACGGCGTAGGGTCGTAGAAATGTAGAAATGCATAAAATTCGTAGGACCGATTTCTCTGAAAGTCCTAGAGTGGCGGCTAAGAATGGAAAAGCACAGCGTGGGTAGAAGTCCAAAAAGGTGGTCCGACCGAGCGTTGTGACGAGCATTAGTGGAGGCCTATGCTCGGCAGTGGACGTCAGTGGGCTGACATGATGATGATGAGAGCACTATTGTGTGCATGTACACACATCAAAAGTGTCTAGGGATCAAGTACATTTTAGAAGATTGCAATCAAGAATATATTATTTACAAAAACCGAATTCATTCATAATTTATTCAAAATGTGGTGATAAGCTGTTATTGATACAGGCATGGGTAATTAGGTAGGAGACCAGAAGATTAGATTGGATTTAAATAAATTAGATTTTTTTTAGAGCTAAAAATGTTCTTGATCTCTTGACACTTTTGGTGTGTGTATATAGACTTAGTCTCAGTCTAACACATAGGTACCCAAAAATATGGAATATTCTATCTTTATTAAATAAAAATGAATTGAAGTTCGTTAGTCTCGCCAAAACTTGAGAACGACTGGACCGATTTGGCTAATTTTGGTCTTGAATTACACGTGGAAGTCCAGAGAATATTTAAAAGGTGTATTTCTTTCAATACACGGGGTACAAAAGCGACTTCCTATGGAAAAACAAATGTTTGCCGAGACAGCTAGTAAGTTTATATAAATACGTAACATTTCCGGAAGGTCCCCTGTGATGAACCCTTTCTAAACTTCATAATTATAAGGCCGTCGCCGTTAATATACATTATTTTATATTTAAAGGGCTAAAGAGAACCATTAGTTTATTCACTTTAATCAAGCAGTTTATTTTTCGCGCGTGGAATATAATATAGGTTACTAATATTATAAATTCTAAACGAACGTTAATTGGTTGAATACGGGAGACGTCATGTCAGTAAACTTGGATATTTTCCAAAAAGGAAAATCATACTCATAGCAGAATATAACCGATCAATCTCAAACATGAGCATGCTATTTTCTTTGTTTACTAACACAATTTTATTGATATGGACTTTTTCAATATGTTTTTACCTCTTCCTAAGTTTTACAGTTAAAATTTTTTACAGTTAAACATTTAGGGCCTTACTAATAATGGCGGAATTGCTATTTCGAAGATACACAAAGCTCAACTTAACTTGTCAGTTTTAAGTCAAATACGGAATAACCAGTTCAAGTAGACCTGTAATAACCGTTGTATAAGTGACTACGCGTTTATTGGTAAGGGGGTTAATGTTTCAATTGTTTATTATGAACCGTAGTCTGGGGCGCAAATAGAAATTATACCACCTGTGTTTTTTATACTGCGTGTAAAATATCCCCGAGAAATGGTCTGAGAAACGTTCTTGGGCTCTTTAAAATTCACCTAGGGAGATAACATTTTGTATGCCTTTAATACTTCATATACATTTTCAAAATATATTTTACCTATCAACAGTAATAGCGACTAATGTGAATACTCCAGCAGACACAGTGAGGTTAGCAGTGAAATTGCTCGCAGTGCACGTCGCCGCACCGAATGGCCAATCAGCTGTGACCAAGAACACGAAGTTCGGAGCGCCGTTCAATGTCGCCATGAGGAGGTCTGCTACCGCCAAGTTCACCAGGAAACAGTTGGTGACAGTCCTCATACGACGATGGGCTGCAACAAGATTATAGACCTATTATCTTGCTAGATAGGACAAAGAATTCTAAAATGGGGTTTCACGAGGCCAAACAAAATTTCATCGAAGATTGCGTTTTAATTAGATCGGGCACACACGAGAAAATTAATTGCCCCGGAACTATTATGCTTCTGTTTCTTTTAAACGTGCAACATGTGAGCCCAGTTGAGACATAATACTATTTGCAGTAAAATTAAGTTGTTGGCAACGAAATAAAGGAATGACACACACACATAATAATATGTACGTATAGTTGCCTGACCAGAGAAACCGCTCATGAAAAAGAAAGAAGAAAATTAATCTAAATCAATATTTTGTACCGGGTACATCTCCGCGAATATAATTGCATGATTTGTGGTCACGACTGGACCAGTGGAGTCAGTCCACTCGTGACCACGACGCATCGAAACGTCGAGTAAAATAACAAAGGTAAGTTCGAGCTTGACTTTGATTATATTCGCGGCGATATACTCGGTGAACAATATTGAGTTATAATGTCTGTGCGCGTTTAAAAAATAATCTAATCTAAATCAGTATTCATAGAATAATCATAGTAACATTAAGGCAGGACAACGTCTGTCGAGTCCACTAGTCTTATTTGTAGGTATGTCTTACACACGTCACTCATTTTTTATTAGTGTCTGTCCGAGGTCTAAGGTCCAAGGTCACTTGTTTCTACGAAAATTCGTATTTTACGACCCTTACAACACTTGATGTCTATTTTTAGTAACTGGTGTTCGTTAACGTAACTGGATCCGTTGCAGAAAAAGAAAACATTTACGCATTTTACGTAAAAGACCGAGTAAACTGCCCTTATTGTGGATGGTCATGACAATGGTATTGTTTCTCAACAAATATAATCAAATGTTTTGTAAGCAGGGAATTGATGACTAAGGCATATTAGAAAGTTAATGATTACGTCATAATTAATGATAAAACAGCCTTCTAAAACGCATCAGCTCTCGAAAATGTTTTACACGTCACAGAAAATTGTAGAACAGTATTTGTGAAATTAGACTTAAGACTTGTTCCTGATACCCTGTTCTATTTGAGGAAATATTACAGAGGCTTTCAGTTGTCACGAGTACAGGCTAGATAGACTTCTTAGCTCTTTGTCTTTGCAATTTGACTCCGTATACTCAATCCTGCTTCGCGAAATGATATCAGCGGTTTACTTACGCATTTAAATAAATTGATAGGGTTTTATTAAAATATATCTAAATATTTCTACATTTACGTCTTTTAATCTTCAAGCCGAGTGTTCAGAGTCTCTGACTAAATAACTGTCCTTGGTGTCCTGTTTCCTTGGCAAACTACCAAAAATATTTCATCCAACGTGACAGGTGGTTGCCAAAAGGTTCTATTTCATTTTGTCTTTTCGAATAGACACACATGCCTTTGTTACAAAGACAATCCGATTAAGAATACAGTGAACTTTGACGAAATTGTCTGATGTTCTTATTAACTCAGTAAAGACATTTTCATGCTTTCTTTCTCCTAAATCTCCGGCTGTGGCTAATATTTTGGCCTTTACGAGAGCAAAGTACAAGTAAATCAGATCTGGAATGAGTCTTTTTGTGTTCGGAGAAACTAAGAGAAAATTGCGGCGAAAGAGAAACTATTCGTATTCGGTAATTATACACTTCGCGCCTTTGAATTCAAAAGCGGGGTAGGCAGAGGCACTTATGTACTAAAATAAATTATATTAAAATCTTAGAGTATTTCAGCATTAAACTTCTGAATTAGTTAGCTTTAGGGTTAAATTCTTGTATTTTAAAATTGAAACATTTTTGCTCGAGTTCATTCTCTTTTGCTAGATACAAGACGGTAAAATTACTGGAATCACGACCCTTGCTTCTTATCTTTAATTAGAGTTTCGATAATGAGTGGAATTTGTTTTAGTAAAGCTTGTCTTAACTGGTTGTATTTTTGTTTTTATATAAACTGTTATTTATTCTGCTTTTTGTACTGAAACCACATTACTTAAAAGTTGTAGAAAGAGATTTTAAATATTCTGAGGTGAAGAATCATATTCTAAACAACTAATATCATAATATAGTCTTAGCAGGACCTTAATAATAATGGAGGAATAACTATTCTTAAGACATCCCGAGCTTAACTTAACCAGTTCCAATGCATATAATTACAGTAAGGACATTGGTGATAATTTGTCATTAAATCTTTAGCTCTAGCTAGCTTCAGCTCTCGTTTTGACAGGCATAGTAAGAAAGAAACGAGGACAGTTTTAATGCCAGATTAAGTCTAATGACAGTACCAAAAACTGGGCTAATAATTAGCGCGTATTGGTAAGGGAGGTTGTGTCAAACAATGTCCAGGCCTGTTTTGCCTTTGTTATAGAAAACATAATATCTGAGATTGAATTGCATAAAGTCACTATTGATTTCCTCTAAAATATCAGAGAATAGTTTAATATACTAATGTTTAGGTACTCTGCAAATATTCAAATTCATTCAAAATACTTGTAGTTATTACGAAGGATTTTTGAAATTGAATTTACATCGGCGACACTGCGACTGCGAAAATGTATTGTTTTTCATTTAAATATTTTCATTGACATAATGTTTCTTTTTCAATCACGAGGATACCGATGACCCTCGTTTGGAGTCAGAGAAAATAAATATCACTCGGTCCTCTTGTATTTATTGTTTCTTTTTTATTGAATGCAAAAATACATCCAAGCCATATATGATCGTGTAGGTTTTACAGAGGCTTTTTATTTCGACGAGTTTCGTTCGACAATATCGTTGCGTGGGGACTGAAGAATGATATCTGGGTGCCCAGGACCCACTCACCGCCAGCAATAGCTGTAGGCCATCGGAGGGCATTTGGCGCATTAGTCATTTGAAGTTATATATTTTTTTTGTTTCTTGTTATCGTTAAGTAGTAAGTTTTTTTTTTGTTACGTTAAACATCTCAAATATTAGATGGGTTTTGCATATTAGTTACTATTTCATAGAAAACTGCTGAACGGATTTTGACCCAAGTTCCACGGGACCACAAAAATATTTATGAGCCACGAGGAATAGTTAAGGGGAGAAAAGTGTTGGTGTGGAAACTTCCGGTACTTTTAGGATTATCAATGATTTACAATTCCAAGGACATCTTAATTTTTGGAGCGGTATGATTTTAGTGAAGTTCACAGATTGACACCAAAAATCGCATAAACATTCTTACTACGGGTAAAACTGTATTGTATAACGTATAGTAATGAATACTAAATTAGCGTAAGAGTTGTAGAAGACAACTTTCTTTGTAGAATTTGCTTAGATAACATTCTGTTTCAGTTTATACGGGGATAGCAGCTACTGTTGTTTTTGCAGAATTAAGATTGTAGCCTTAACGTAGTGAATAAATATGCCACGTGGCCACCATCATGTCAAGTCACACACACTTTAAAACGAAGTGCTAAAATGAGAAATGCTTAACAGCAGTTTCCCAGTGAGTAAAGTGTGAGAAAATTGCTCAGTAAATGGCGCATAAAAATCGGTTCAACTTAGATTTCCTTCGACAGTCACAATCCATAAACTTTTTATATAAATCCCTTAAACTTAAGTTGCTCGCAAGTTTATTTAATAGCCTTGCAGCGGGCAGATTGAAAAAGAGAAGCTTGTGAAGAATCGTTTTAAATTTATTTAAAAAGTTTTCAAACTGTACGTACAGTCAGGGTGAGAGGCTTCCACACTTCCGTTGGAAGAAACAATCACAAACACTTCATAGTCTTATACATAAGTACTAACCACAAAAAGAAAATATTGTTTTGTAATAATTCAGCCGTATTAACTTATGATTCATAAAATCGGATTATAATTCTGAAGATAATGTGACTTACTCATGCATTGAGTACTGGTGAACCGTGAGCATCTGCTTAGCAAGAGCCTCTTTGGCCTAAACTTTGGGGTTAAAAGGCGTAAAGTAAATAAATAAATAAATATTTTACAACAACACACACATTGCCTTCATCCCATGTTAAGTAGCTAAAGCACTTGTGTTATGGAAATCAGACAACGAGATATATTTTACTTATATACATTTTTTTTTTCATTTAAATACATACTTATATAAATAAAACACCCAGACACATCCAACAAGTACTTAAAAGCTCATCACCAAAGCACCTGTCAGCGGTGGGAATCGAACCCACGACCCTACGGAGCAGAGGCAGACATGCTGACCGCTACACCAACGGGCCCGGCGTAAAGGGTATTTAATATTTTATTTATTGTTCTAATGGGAACAAGAAATAAAATATTTAAAATTTTTAAGCGTCTGCATTTATACGAAGGTAGAGCACCAGTTTTACAATTATTGGGTTTTTCGTAGCCGAATTATATTAAACGTATGGAATTCGAAAAATATTTATTCTGTACTAGAAACTAATATGTACCGACGAAATAGCTCTTACTAGAGTTGCAAAAATCTCGTAAGCTAGGAGCAACGGACTAAGTCCTGTGTTTACCAAGTACTTACATGACAGTACGTTCTTTGGGACCCTCATCAATTCCCTGTCGATATTCTTTTCAATTCATTTCTACTTTAGGTTTTAGAAGTGTGTTTCTAGGGAGAGTTGTGTACCTAAATTTTGGGCTTGTGACACTTTTTTTAGTACCGACTTTTTAGTGGCAGAAATGTATAGGGCGCTGGGGGATTGTGCTAGAAACGCGCAAATTTATGTAAAAAGGTCCGATTTTCTCGTCTTCGTTTTTTGACATTGATTAGTTCAGACATATACCAGACTAGGTACTCTCAATAGTCAATTAAAGTGATTTTTATGGTCAAAATACTTCATAATGTTTCTGATCTGAAAAAAACACTTTCCACACAAAGGATTCGGAGTAAACCGTAGATAAACTAAACTCTCAAAAAAGGGCATGTATTATATTATTATACATAATACGTACAAGCATATAATAGTAAGGAAACAATTAGTGTTGTACTGGAGTCGTGGAAAGCCGGGACGAGCCGCATAACATTATATTTACTTAATTAATATTATTTTTGAGGAACATTTATGATTTAATGGTATGTACCTACTTGTGAGATAATTATCAAAACGCTATCGCCAGCCACTGAGGGCAAAAGGAACCGTTGATATAACACTGATATACTATTGTCTTATAAAGTATTACAAAAATCAGAATAACACAGTAGGTAGAATTCTTTTACGAATAAGGTGAGCAAAATTCCAGATTACACATAATGTTGTAAATCTAAATATCTCACATTCGATGAAAGCTAGCTGAGTAAAAGAAATTGTTTTTTTTTAAACAGTAAAGGAGCGTTAATGAAAGCCATAAAGTATTGTTTTCTTATTCTATCTTCTTCTTTCTTATATATAAAAATAAAAAGATGTTCGTTAGTCTCGCTAAAACTAGAGAACGACTGGACCGATTTGGCTAATTTTGGTCTTGAATTACACGCGGAGGTCCAGGGAAGGTTTAAAAGGTGTATTCTTACAACAGACGGGGTATAAAAGGTACTTTTTATGGCAAAACAAATGTTTGCCGAGACAGCTAGTATTCAATATTAATACCTACAAAATTGTAAAATTTATTAACTCCTAAATACCTACGACTCTGAATTTTTACTCACCAGTGTATTATTATTCTTAAATTATTTGATCCTATGCTTTGATATATAGATTATATTTGAGTCTATAATGATTTGCTTGCATGAAGAAATTTAAGAAATATGCCAAATATCGACAATTAAAGAATCCAGATAGCTTCGGGTACGTAAATTATAAAATGATGTCGTTAGAGAATAGAAGAAAAGTGAGGGATCAAATCCTTTTGTACAAGCTAATCACCAATCATCTCGATTCTCCTTATCTGACGCAAAACATACCTTTTAGATGTCGACGCCCTGCTTCTAGGGTTAAGGATCTTTTTTCTATACCATACAATAGGACGATTTATGCCCAGAATAGGTTTATTGTAAGAGCTTGCAGAAACTACAACATTTCATTTACCAACGCGGATATGTTTAATACCTCTGTTAAGAAGTTTAAGTCAATACTGGAATCCATTCTGAAAACACATACTTACCACAACAACACGTCCAATAAAAAATAAAAATAATTACAATCTACAATAAAAATAAATAAATAATATAAATGATACCATACTGTCCACCGCTATTTATGTATCTATCTATCTATATACTTATAAATTTATCCACACAAGTTATATAAATATAAATATTATTATGTTATTATAGTAAAGTAAATATAATAATTAAACACCTACACACACGTAATTATGTACCTATTAATATCTTATTCTATCTGTTATATACTCAATACTTTTATCAGTCTGTATTCCTTAATTACTCATATTTTTGTCATACTTACCTCTGTAATGAGTATGAATGGTCATAAAATTTTGTTTGTTTTAAAATATGATACCAACCGCCTAAGTGTGACTGACAAACTATAAATGGAAACTGTTTTGGATAAGGTGATATTTATACAATTTATTTTATGTACTAAGAACTCTGTATGTTTCCTATACTAAATAAATAAATAAATGATCGTATTGTAACACGTAATGCAACAAAAGTAGTCAGAATGTAGAGATATTAAAAACATTTTTTTTTAGAATATCAGCGTACCAAAACTTGTACAGACATTCGATAGATTTTGTTTGCCGGGTCTCCTAGTATACTATTATAGTATACTATTTAATCATTTATCCCGCAATTCTCACGGGAATAACTGCAGGTGACATCGCCCGAGTACAGCTAGTATCAGTGTAGACTAATATAACTTACCTAACACAATCCATATAACCAGGGTGTTTCCAAGGACGGCGAAGAGCAACATCATGACGAACACCAGGAACCAGGCCAGCTGACCCCACCATGGTGGGCGGTATGGTCTCTCGCCAAGACCCACGCAGTTCGCCAACGTCACTCTGCGAAATAAATGGAAACGTGAAGCAACAGTTGCAAAGAAATACCTTGAATCCGTATCGAAATAGTTCATATAATTGGTACAGGCAGGACTGATGGTACCTTTTTTTTTTGTCTCAAGCGTTCAATAAAATTGTAATTGTTGAAAAGTTCTAAAGTCGTGTAAACTGTAATGGTAGGCATGAAAAATGTTAATAAAAAATATGGTATGTTAATTGCTTCCGATGATTTGCTCTTGAACACAATACTACTAGAATATGGAGACGTCTACGTTTTCTTCTCTAGAATTGAATCGGTCGTAACTTTGCGGAAAGTAGTCGTCACTCGGTCAACAAGCTTGAGGATGCCTCGACTAGAGGCGAAACGCTCGTTGCATGTTTCTTGTAATGTTCGGAGTGTAAATAAAGATAAATTTATTTAAAAATCAATTTGGTACATAGTTTTACAGTAGTATAGTAAAGTAATATTTTCCATAAAACAATTACAAAAACGTATGCACATGTACAGAAATAGGTAGGTATACATCACTTACTAGATACAATGTTTAATCTGTATTAAGTGTATATATTTTGCATTGTATTTTCCGCGTCTATGTGCATCTAATTAATGCATAAAAAAGCATTTTGGATATTTTTTGCAGAATTATTTTACTCGACTTCTAAAAGGCCGAGTTTCTTAGTTTCTATTTTTCATGTATAAACAGCGGTGCTATATTCGATGTTCAAACTTGAAAAATAGAGTCAAGAACTAGATTTATGTAAACGCAGAGGTCTAGAATTCTTAAGTCCAGTTCTAACTTAAAGTTGATCGTAATTTGCAATTCAAGAGCTGTGAAATTTTGATTTCGCTAAAGAATTCGATCGTAATAAGTTAGGAGAAAACGAAAAGCTAAAACTTATATAACGAACTAAATAAACATAACTAACAACTTTTTTCTGGAACTGGAAAAAGTTGTAAGAAAGTAGAAATAAAAGCAAGTATGAAAATTATTCCTTGTTTCCATTAAAAAAACCATTTACACAGTGCATGTTTACTACATGAAAATTAGTAGTAGTCAAGCGATCGGATAAACTTTCGATGAAATTAAAATGGAGGATTATGTTAGGAGATAGGTACAGACAGACCTACTAGAATTATTGAGCGCTTGAGTGCTAAATTATAAAATTTCGCTAGTCCAAACAAAGGCTGTTTGTTTGAGGTGCTTTGTTTATTTTTGTATTTGTGGCACTATGGCTGGCGCATTATCCATCAGAAAAAGACTCGATTGGCCTAAATTGATTGCCAGAATTTTTAACCACGCGCTAGAAAATCCTTGTAGAACTAAATTTTTTTCTTCTCTTATTTTTAAGTATTTGCTTACACTCCCATACGTCATTTTAATATTTACCAGCCGAAAGAAATAACGCTAGAGTTATACCAGCGGATGTGTACGCACTCATCCGCTGTATGTTATTGTAATTTATATAAAATAATATTATAGATATGCATCATATATACTCGTTTATATAAATTCCCCTTTCCATCATCATCATCATCATCAGCCACATGACGCCCACTGCCGGATGAGGGCCTCCTCCAATTAATTCCATGATCATATTTATTATTATTAACGAGAAATTACACTTATTTGAAATGAAAAGACAACGGCGACTTGTCTTTCATATTTTGCCTACATAATAAACTAAGGTGACATTACTATAGCACACGATTTGTTTCTATATAATTATATCAACCGTCATTCAGAGAACCGTCGCTCTGTACTTACGTACAAAATACAAATATCAAGCATATCTAGGGATATTGCTCTGTATTTCAAACAAACATGCGCTGATTAGAGCCTATCATTTCTAAGGGTCACTAGTTTGCATTAGGCGGATATTGTTGGAGGAAGACCTACCCAATTACATATTTTATGGAGTTAGAACTGAAACAAGATAAACAACAAAATACGAATACATGAATCTTAACTTATACGAAGTTCTTTTCAAAATGACTAATTTTTTTTTGGTGGTCAATGTTAGCTTTTGATGCATTAAAGATGAGAAAATTCAGTGCCGGTTAATATTAATAAAAATATATCAAAAAAAAAACCTACCTATCGTTCATCATTCATTTGTTAGTGCATCCAAAAGTGTGAAAGTAAGTTTTAATCAGTGCATGTTTGTAATTTTTCTATAGGTAGCAGACAAACAAGCGATTTTCCACTATTCGGTCTGGTGTTAAGGTGCGATGTGATCTACAATTTAGCACGCTTGCCTATTAGGTACCTAAATAGTACCAACGAAACAGAAGTAGGGCGACTACCCTGACCTGTTTCGCTTTTGTGCGTATGGGATAAGGGGCAGTATCAAAATTTGCCTCGTGCAGCCAATGTAATGGAAAGTTACGGTTCATTCACTGCTTCAAATCACTGGTCTCAGATAGTTGGAATACTGCTCAGGAGGTACCTCCTTCTATGATACCTACATAGATAAGGGGGAGATCAAACTTTGCAAGAAGAAATAAAACTACGCCGGTGTAGTTGCGAGTATTCCATGTACACGGGGCTCACTCCCTGTCACGTTGGGTTAAATACGCTTGGTGAACCGTGGGTACTTGCTTTAGCAAGTGCCTCTGCCTACCCCTCTTTGGGATTAAAGACGTGAAGTGTATTTTTTTTTCATGTACACTTTTCAGACTTAGTTCGGAGTTCATTTCAAATGAAAGGTTCCTAAATAGTCTAAATAACTTTAAAGTAAAAAGAACCGACTTCAAGCAGTAAATTTGTCAGATAAATGGGTTTCTCGTGGATGCCAGTGTTGGAATTGAATCAAAAAATGGTACCTAACGCGAAGCTCTAGCTTTCATACAAAACAAGCATCACCCAAATCAATACATCCAAATAAAAAATATATGTAAAAAACATAAAAAAAATAAAAACATACATTCGAAATGAGAACCTCCAGCTTTTTTTAGGTACATACATACATACATACACTTCACGCCTGTCTCCCAGAGGGGTAGGCAGAGACTACAGATCTCCATTTGTCACGGTCCTGACATACCCCTTTCGCTTCATCTACATTCATACATCTTTTCATACATGACCTCCGGTTTCGAGTACTTTTCACGCCACCTTCGGTCAGGACATCACCAATCTGGTCTTTATATGTCCTTCTGGGGCGACCTCTACTCACCCGGCCCATTACATCACCCATATAAATCTCTTTCGTCAATCGACTTTCATCCATTCTCTCCATATGCCCAAACCACCGAAGCATGCCCTTTTCAATCTTGGTCACTACGTCTTCCTTCAAACCGCAACTTTCTCTTATCACACTATTCCTTATCCTGTCATTCAATGTCACGCCTTTCATGCTCCGCAATGACCGCATTTCTACGGCATTGACTTTACTTTTATGCTTCTTCTGCCATACCCAACTTTCACTCCCGTACATTAAGGTAGGTGCCAGTACAGCGTCATGGACAGCCAATCTTGCCTTTTTCGACATGAATTGGCTCTCCATAACACTGCGAAGGGCACCGTTAACCTTATTACCCGCACTCACTCTTCTTTCAATATCTTTGTCAAACTTTCCATCACTTGTAAATAGAGATCCCAAATATACAAACTCATCCACTTGTTCAACTTTCTCACCGTCAATCATGCACTCACAAACTGTCCTTTCATTATTTTCGACTACCATTACTTTGGTCTTACTAGCATTCACTTTCATTCCTTTCCTTTTCAATGACTCATTCATACAATTAATCATCTGCTGCAATTCATACGCCGACGGTGCAAGAAGAACTTGATCGTCAGCATATAAAAGGCATTTGATGATTAAACCACCCATATCTAGACCCCAATCACGACCTTTCAGATCTTCCAAACAACTGTCCATGAACAGATTGAACAGCCACGGAGACGCTACGCATCCCTGTCTGACACCTCTATGGATGCCAAACCAGTCTGAGTAGGTCCCGTTTACCCTGACACAGGCACTGGAATCATCATAAAGTGATTTCAAAGCCCGTACCAAGGTCCTGTCCAACCTGAACCGGGACAGCAGCAAGGTCCACAACTCATTCCTGGGTACCCGATCATAAGCCTTCTCTAAGTCCATGAAAGCGCAGAAAACCTTTTGGTTTTTAGCCAAAAACTTCTCCGTCACCTGGCGCAAAGAGAAGACTTGGTCGGTGCATCCCATTCCCTTCCTAAAACCAGCTTGTACATCCCAGATTTTTTCATCAGTCTCACGTATTACCCTTTCGATCAACACTTTTGCATACATTTTGCCGACGATACTAAGAAGGCTGATTCCTCGGTAATGTTTGCAATCCTGCTGTGAGCCCTTACCCTTATACAGTGGAACGATTACGGCTTTGCACCAATCACTTGGTACTCGGCCGTATCGCCAACATGCATTAAAAATAAGGTACAGCAGGTTCGCCACCACCGCACCACCAGCCCTCAGCATCTCCAGCGAAATCCTATCATACCCAGCCGCTTTTCCATTTTTCATTCCTTTCATAGCCTTGAAAATTTCATTCATATGTATCTCACTTTTATTCTCTTCGCCATCCATATTAACCGCATCAACCAAAGTCGACGCGGTGCTACTTTCAAACAAATTTTCAAAGTATTCCTTCCATCTTCTTACAACCATACTTTCTACATTCAAAATTTTTCCATCCTTATCTCTAATTGCTTTCATGCTATGATTCTCTGACTTACTTCTGGCTGACCGGACTAGTTTCCAAAATAGCCGAATATTATTTTGGAAGTTGTCAGAGAACCTCTTTTCATTCCGCTCTTTTAACTCAATCTTCTTACGTACTATCAGTTCTTTCACTCTCTTCTTTAAGCATTTATATTGCGACATTTTTCGTTCACTTTCATCCACATTAGTTGCTTGGGTGTTGGCTCTCATGGCCAACACATCCATCCATGCCTTTTTCTTTTCATTCACAACCTTGCTTACTTCCTCATCCCACCAGAGCTCACAGTCTCTGGAGACATTCTTCCTCTTTCGCACCCCGCATACCTCAGTGGCTATCTCAACCATACCATTTTTAAAAAACATTCCATACATTATCTATCTCATCTTCTCTTATTTCTTCATTCACTATACTGAGTTTTTCTTTCAGCATTGATTCATACTTCTCTTTCACGTCATCCTTCCGGAGTTGATCAACTTTTATTCTTTGCAAGCCTGTGTTGACAACAGGAGCCCGATGACGCCAACCCCGGAACAAACCACTAATTCGGCTGACAACCAAATAATGATCGGTCCCAACATTAGCACCACGATAAACCCTAGTGTCAAGCACATGCTGCTTCAGTCGTCCATCCACAATCACAAAGTCAATCATACTTCATAATTCTTCTTCTTTTTTAGGTCGCATAATAAATACAACGCGGTAGGAACACTAACACTAACACTAAGTCTGTAATACTTAATAGGGTGTGTGGTCGCCTAATACTATTGACGGCTTAAAGCCAATAAAAATGCTCTTGAAAGGCACAGGGTCACAAACAATTTATTGCCACTTATAAACAATGTAATTTTGGTATTACAACAAACTGTAACCATTTTTACACTGAACTCATACTCATCATCATCAATGTAACAGTAAAGCATATTGTCAAAAAGAAGTTAATAAAATTTTCAAGAAAAAAAACCGACTTCTACCAGGGTGAAAGTACCGCCATTAAACATTTTAAAGTTTCCCTCAATTTATATCATATGCCATCGGACAACCTTTGAACATGGTACTATATGACACAATTGTACAATTTATTGTCTTTAAAAAAAGAGTTTCTTTTACTCAGCTAGCTCACTGTAATGTTGTGTACACATAATTTTGTGTGACCCGGAATTTTTGCTCACTAGCGTAGCAAGAGTATTTCTGCCGGAGCGGTTTTATATTACGTACATACTTTTTAAAGCTTTATTTTCGACAATGTATTTTTGTGTTGTTATTGTCTTTTACCTATATATTTTTTTCAGTTTGGTATCGATTTGGGGTGTTTGGAAAGCTAGTGTTAATGGCAATAAATCGCTTGTGATCCTGTTCCTGTGGCATTTTTCATCGGCTTCTAGCCGTCTATAGGCTCTCGGGGGTTAGGCGGACACAGTATTGTTGAATGGTGGCCAGCCTATCGCCCAATAATCCTTTTCGTACTCCCGCCATCCCTGAAGTCACCTTTTACGTCGTGTAATTTACAACCCAGACTATCGCGGGACTATCTATTCACTTTATTCATTAAAATAACACGTAAAGGGCATACCTTAAATACCCGTGTGACCTAATTACTTTCAGAGCAGCTTGAAAAAGGTCGCACGAGAGATTAACGATGGTACCAAGTAAAAAAATATTTTTTTATAGGTCTACCTGTCAATTAAGTTTTAAAAGTACTAAAGCACTCTATAAAATATCAGGTACTTATTTAATGGCCCATGAAAATGATTTAAAGGTGTCAGAGGCAAATAAGTGTAAAATTTATGGTTGGCTCTTTGTTTTTAAATTAAAGCATTTTTAATGATGCTAGAGATCCAGTTTACGTAATTTTTTGCCGACTAAAAAAAAGAGGAGGTTCTCAATTTGTCGGTATTTTTTTTAGTGTTTGTAAAACTTAAAACTTTTGAACCGATTTGGATGATTCTTTTTTTATTTGAAAGCTCACCAGGCGTCAATAAGATTAGGCGGAAACATACCCTATTAAGGATTGTGGATGCGAGTTAGTGTTCCTAATACGTTGTATTTATTGGCCGACTTAATAATGTTCTTAATTAGACGGTATTTTTTTATACATACATACATACACTTCACGCCTGTCTCCCAGAGGGGTAGGCAGAGACTACAGATCTCCATTTGTCACGATCCTGACATACCCCTTTCGATTCATCTACATTCAATTTTTTTATGTTTCTTATATTAACACTTTCGACTGGGAGAACCGATTTGGATGATTATTTTTCTGTTTGAAAGCTAGAGCTTCCGGTCTGGTTTAAATTTGGTTCAATTCCGACAATGGTATCCATGAGAACAGTAGCGGTGTTAGGGTAGGGCGCGGTTGGGCGACCGCCCAGGGCGCCGGTCAAAAGGGGCGCCGTAGGCGCCCCCCAGCTCATGCTCATAGTTCGAGGTCTGCTTAGTAGTAAATTCCTAATTGGAGGACGCCGTAGAAATCTCGCCCAGGGCGCTGGTAGTGTTAAAACCGGCACTGCATGAGAAAACCACAAATCTCGTCAATAAATAGAGGGTGTTACATTTACTATTAAATACTGAAACTGTGCTTATGAAATCGCGTGGCGTCCACTAGTATTTTTTTTTATACCACAAGGGTGGCAAACAAGCATGCGGCCCGCTTGATGGTAGGCAGTTACCGCAGCCTATGGACGTTTACAATACCGGGGCATCGTTCACGCGTTGCCGACCCTGTAAAAACCTCTTCACTCCTCTTTTGAAGAACCCCATACTGTAGTCCTTATAGTACAACCCGCACATCGCCAAGATTCATACACAGGATTAACTCTGGTCTGTTCAGGATACCACTATACATCTTAGCTTGAACAGAATTGGTAACATAGTGGTGGGAAAGACAGTGGGTTAATCCTGATACATACCGTGGTTTTCATAAAGTAAGACCAGAGCTAGTAAAAATCTGAAAATGTACGCCAAATACGGTCAAAACCGGTGTTTTATCTTTTTGTGAATATTATAATTACAGCGTGACAGTTTCGCCAATTTAATTTCCAAATAGTCTGGAATATTTTATTATATTATATTTATATTTTAAAACAGGCATGATTTTCCATAAAAAAACATGATGGGTCTGAAGTTTTCGTTGAATAGCGAGTGAAAACCTTTGAATGGTATTTTTTAAAAATATGAATGATAACTTTCATTATAATATACAAAGATCCTATTTTTTATTTTCAGTTTTACATCCCTCGAAAAACATTGTAAGTAGTAAGGTATACATAATTATCGGCGGTTAGTTTTTACTCAAGCAGGACTTCTAAGGCGACCCTTTCAGGTTAGGAAACATTCGGTAAAGTTCACTTTATTGATTTGTACGGCGATTTTCAGTCTACCTACTAGTTACGGTGCTTTGGTAGCTTTGAGCGTATGGATGAATGTCGATTGCGGCTTCAGTACGTCTTTTGACTGATACAAACCGATCTAATTGAAGAAGACTTAGGAAGTACGTACGTAGGCGTTCAGGAGACTGTAATAGAGTAGTTTAGAGTACCTACTTATATATTATTACCTATGTATATTATTAGTCCCGGGTGTAATCGTTATGTCATCCTAGGTATGGTATAAAATACCCTTGTTGCTTAAAAACCATTGCTTCTGTTGTGTGTGAATAAATGAATATGACACACGTTTATTTAATTTCGCGTTTAACATAACAGTTCAACAAACACGATTTCTCGCTTGAAATATTCACTGCATAAAATAATGACTAAAATTCATATTACTTGCCTATTAATCAACAGGTGTTAATCCGTTTCGTGTCTCTACACGAAATATCAAATGTACACTGGAACGGAATACGAGAGTGCATTTCCTGTACACGGGTAATAAAAATCCGTCATGGAAAAATAAACAAATGTGAAAACTACATTCCAAAATGCACAACAACACTACGACTACACATACATTATTCAGCGTAACGTGTGGGAATAATGAAAAGTCAACTACAGTCTCCGATATTTCCTTTTCCAACAGAATAGCAAGTATTTTACTTCGCGCTAGGTGCACAACTTTTTATTATTTTATCGTGGGGAAATCCTGATGCCGCTGGCGGAGACAGCGTCAGGGTTTTGTGGTATTCGCACTCACTAAAACCCCACGGTGATCCCCAGTCAAGCGTTATGGCCAGGGACCCCGGAACAGTCTGAGCCACTACGTCCTATCGTGGCCCCAACCATGCTCAACCCTCGCGAATCCGCGTCTCTCGGATGGGGGCGATCAACGGGGTTACCGCAGTGCCGCCGTCGTTGCCTCACAAGGACCGTATTTAGGGAGCGCTATTACTCGCTCGTACGCTATAGCCCCCACGCCCTTTCAGTCGCCTTTTACTTAGGGCAAAGTATAACCAGTCAGTCCTGTTTTCTTGCCCGGAACTGGGCACAGCTAGGTGCACACTTGAGCCTAGGCGAAACAGACGCGATATGTTGGTTATGTTCTCGGTGGCGTGAATGTCGTACGAAACGGACTCTTTTTCAATGCCTGTGTACATAACGCTCATACGGTAAAGGACAACATCGTAATGAAACCCGATTTCCACAAGGTGTGAGAACCCTACAATAGCGATAGGTTCACTATCTATAACGATGGTTTAAAAACTCTTGGTGAACGGTGGCCATTTGTAAGTACAGAAAAAGTTAGATTAAAAGGCGTGAAGTTCATTTTTTTCTCGTTCCAAAACGTCTACTCATAACACGCTGTGTGTGTTCCTTAACTTACTTAACCTACAAATGTGGTGCCGTGACGGTACCTGACTACAAACTACGTATAATTTAATTTACAAAGAGCTGTCATTTCATTTATTATTTTAATGATTTTATGTTTATGTGGAATTTACTGTTTAGCGTTTTATTTACCTGTTTCGGGTCAGAACAAGCATCGATATTAATGTACCTATCGTTTAAGTTAATGACAATATTATGGTCAGGTTTTCTTTTATTGAAACTTCAAACCGGGTATTACGGCGGAAAAATTAACCAAAGATAAGCATTCAGCTCACCTTCGTTGCCCGACGTTTCGACACAGTTAGATGTGCCGTGTTCACGATCTGACTTTTAATACAAAGTCAGTGGGTGTTTATTTTATTATTTATTAATATTTATTATTTTAACCGGAAGTGTTACGCCGTTTGTCCTTGACTCTCCTAATCTATTATTCCCCTAAAAGTTTTCGATATGACATTACAAGTTTTACCCACAATGTTTGTAAAATAAAGGGAGACAACCTCTGTAACGACTCACGCCAAGCAGTTTCAGGCATGTGTCTTACATTAGGACGTTTTCATGGCACATAAAGGAGTTTCAAGTGCGGAATAAATTTTCTTGCTCTCCAACGATCTAAGACTTAGAAAACACGAGTATGTACTAAATCTTGTTTTTCTCAGATTTTTCTTTCGGTGACTTTTTCATGCCTTGTGTTTAATATTTAAGAATAAGTTAAGCTTTAACCAGAGATGAAGTATTTTTTTCAAATCGTATATCGTATTTGACGGAATAAAGTCATAACATAACAATAAACCAGCGTCGAATCATGGGGCACCAGTCGCGCGTCAGGCCGTATCCAACATGGCTGCGGTGGTACCCATCATTCAGGCCAGGCTGCCTTCGAAAACATGTGTCATTATGTTGCTACCACCTACAAACACATGTTCTCTATCGTAGACCACATCGCAGCACATTAACATCAGGAAGGATGTTGGTTATTATACAATTTATTCGTATCTACATTAAAACTTGCTGCTGTCGCACTTTCTAAAATAAATAGTGTTGTTTATTTCCTGTATATGTAATTACGAGGTGAATGCAGAAAGGGGACGACATTAAGACCGCTCATACTTTAATGTGTGGCAAAGTAAATTGCTATTCTCGGATACTTCGGCTAAATGTTAGGTTGTGGGTTCGAGTCCGACGTACAGAATGGGTCAAATACAGAGCCATGCTAATGCCATTACACGATATTGTACGTCGCGCCGCGCAAACCTCTCGCGGTGGGTAAAAGGGAAAAATCTGAAAAGCTTGCTTTTAAATAATAGCGGTGGACATTGACTCCTGCAATAACGTACGAGTGGTCACTGGTGGGGTTTTCCGTCAACAGCGAGGTATCCATAAAGGATTTGAAAAAAGGTATTACGTACGTGGATTTATGTACATACTTTACGGGGACTATATTGATTTCTTTATGCCTCTATGCTTTATACGAGTATCACTTTACATTTAATTAATTATTGACATTTAATCGACCACACACCACGCACCATTGTGCTCCAAGTTTGAAACTATTATATACAATGGTACATATCGTGCCTTGTCACGTTTGACGCTCAGAATATTTAAGCGTAACTCGCAGACCACTGTTAGTTGACCTTTTCTAATAAGTAAAGTGTATGTAATAGTTCATCAACATAAAATGCGACTCGTATACATTTCCACGTCCGTGTGCCTCGGAAAACATACGTTTCTTAGGTTGTACGAGTTCAACGGAATTCACTTCATTGCACGTTCGATTTTGTTTACTCACAGTATATTGAACCTTCCACGGATAATAGAGGTGCGCTTCTGTTTTAATGGAAGTGGTATACTGTGACAGAAATCAACAGAGCTCAGCGTTCAATTGTATATTTCTGTTCTCAGTTATGTTTTTACATTGCGTACAAACAATTCACGCCTGTCACCCAGAGGAGTAGGTCTTGACATACCCCTTTCGTATCATTCACGTTCATAAACCTTTACATGCATTATGTCTGATCTGAATCTAATCGGTGTCCTGTTTCGTCAATAAACTTTATATATACAAATTATATGAACGATTGAGCTCATACTCGCCCACTGATGGACATAGGCCTCTTTAATTGCACGCCACCGTGATTTTTTTCTGCACACCTTGCGTAAATCATCAGCCCACCTTGTCTGAATATCGTGCGTTCATTATGTGCATTATGGGCAAAACCTCTAAAACAAGGAACAGCGAAAGTGGTTAATATTGTTATAATTTTGACACACACCCCTTCCATATGAATTTTATTCCGTGGCCCCTTAGAAACCATTGTCTAACATTGTCTTTAGTCACGTTTATAATTGTGGACTTTGTAATTACTTCGATTGTACCTATAGATATAAGAGTATGAGAGTATAGAGTGAGAGTGCTTGGATCATTGTTCTCAAAGAAAAGCTCTATACTATGTAGGTATATGATAAATTCCATTAACTGAATCGTTTATAATGGTTGAACCAGGTCTACACTGAAAGACAAACTTGAACCTGTTTTTAAAGTGAAATAAAACACCGTCTCAAACTTTTTCGTCTGTGTGTTGCATGTCGCGTGGCGGTTGGCCGCGGAGTAGGGATGAAGTAAAAGGCTCTCATCAGAGCAGCCAAGACCAATATGGCAGCGTCTATAGTTCGCAGCAGCTGACCATGTAGTGTCTATAATGTGAAAAAAGTTTCACTTTTACCGTGGTTTCGTAAAACCATACAACTTTTTTTAATTAAAGTTTCGACACAGTTGAATAATAGAACATTTTCACTATGCCGTAAAGACTTTTTACTTGAAATGGAAGAACTTGTGTGAATGTGGAGAAAAAACAAAAGAGGTCTATAATCAAGGAAAAGACCAACACCACCCAAGCCGCCCACCCTACCTGCCATTCTCTGGAGACGTGCGTTCTATTACTATTATTATTTAATACTTTATTGCACTAAAAGTACAAAGGGTGGACTTAATAATAAAGTGTTATCTACCAGTCAACCTCAACATGAGAGAACATAAGTGCGGGTCAGTATTATAAACATACACCAGTAAATCAAATTACAATACAAACAAAGAAAAAGAAGAAAATTTTACAGTGTGTACAAACGTTCACAGAAACTTTAAATACATACTTTTTAATAACTTAAATACATCCTTGTTTTCTTGATTCCATGCAAATCATCTTTGTCCATCCCTGTTTTTTTGCTATCTCTCTCTCATCTGCATCAATGTCTGAAAACACTGTCAAACACCATGACATTACGATCTTCGTCATTAACACATAATGTGTTCTTCGTGCTGTATGCCCGCAATTGTCTAGGCGCATGAGGTATGTTAGGACCGTGACAAATGGAGATGTGTAACCTCTGCCTAATCCTCTGAGAGATAGGCAATGAAGTATAATTTGTATTTAAACCACGTACCCTACCCTATTACTAATAGTCATATTTTTTTATCACTATGAACAAGCGTTTGACCACCATCTTGCCCGATGTTAAGCAGCGATGTGGTCTACGATGGAGCACACTTGTTCATTAGGCACCTCTGTAGTCATATGTAGGTGAATTGTGATCATACGCTTCTTTGTAGTGGTTTAAAAAACTCTAATCGTATTTTCTGTTTTTTATATAATTATTTATATTTTGTCATAATTACTTTTGTATTGTGTGTATTATGTATTTTCATTATAGGTATTTTAATTTACATTGTACCAAGAAGAAACTTTTTGAGATGAAAAAAAATAGGTGATATCCCTAGATTTTCCTAGTAAAAAGCTGTTATTGTAAGTTAATACTACAAGATTTCTCAAACCATTACTCGGGGTCCATTTACATACTGAATTTACACACTTCATGAATCGAGATTACTTTCGAAGTGGATACAGGTGGTTTTTTTATGAAACCGACATCGTCGGCAAAATCGTCGATACTAAAAACGGAAACAATAAAAACAAAATTATTTGTTTAGCAGTAAAATGATATAACTGTTTACAATACCGGTAACACGTTCAATATTACTTGGGGTCGTAAAAGTAAAAGGCCTGCTACGTATATTTTCATTAATTAAATATTTACCTAAACCCTGCTGTTAGTATACCGAAATTCGGAGAAAAGTTAGTTTCTTATGAAATACTATAATATTCTTTCTCTATACTATAATAATTTTAAAGAAAAAAGAACCGCCTTAAACCTGTACTAGTCGCCCCTACAGTGTTTTAATGTTTCCCTGGATTTATGGTCCCTGTTTTTAGTTTCCCTGTTATGTTAGTTTAACTGGTCTACCATCATCAAACGGTATTTTCCTTCCACACTTATCACCATATTTAAAATATCTTTTTCCTACAAAAAAAAATCTGTGTATAAACGACGATTCTAACGACAAAATATTCGAGAACAAGCATAAAATAGCATATAACATATGATATATTCAAAGTAACTCGAAACTTAATTCGAAAACAAAAATCAATAAATAAAAAATATTTCGAACAAACAAATATATTGTACGTGCAGAAGGAAAACAGGCACACGCATTATTTATGACGAAAAAACATAATTACAAGGTACGAAAAAAGCAAAGAAACTGAAGGCCACTTTTTCGACTCACAGGTACTAATTGCACGTTAAGTGCTTTGCAAAGTTTAATAAAATTCCATTGTTGCCATAATTTTCTGACCCAGTCTTTTCGTTCTGGAAATTCGACAATGCTCTACTTTTAAAAGTTATTTTTCAGTTTATTGTCACCCACAAATAAACCGTAAAATAACAAATCGACAGTCCCAGTCAGTATTTATTAAGGAAAGCATTGTAGGGTCACATAGCCTTCTCTTCACATAGCGCTCTCAGTCAATCATAATGGTCTGTGCTATTTAAGGGACTTCAAAAAAGGAGGTGCATCTACTACTACATCATCTTCATCAGCCCACATAATATGTCCTGACATAGGCCTCTCCAATTGCACACCACTATGATCTGTTTTCTGTTTTCAGCTTACGAAAGTTACTACATTAGACTATATAATACGCTGTTTAATGTTTTTTCGCTTACAATTTCGAATTTGACGACTCATTGGAAAGAACAAATTCCAAAAGTCGTTCCATGATAAGAAAATCAAGGTTTGATGATAACAGACCAGGGGGCCAAGTGTGCTACATAGTGCTACGTGCTACGATAGTGATAGTAGTTGCATCGCTCGGCATCGTAGCATAGTAGCGTAGTAAAACAGCGGTTTGACTACGGACGACATTGAAATGAAAGTAACGAAATCAGCAATGCACATCGTTTGCTGCTACGATGCCAGAGAAATGCAACTACCACAGTTTAGTAAACTTAGAACTCAGATGAATCGAGGAGAGCTTTAAAAAATCATAGTGGCGACTAGCAGCTACTACTTGAGGTCGGTTCTTATTTCTTTAAAGTTACATTTCTTTACCACATTTTCGTTTAGATAACTTCAAATAGGTTATAAATCCCATTAATATCTGTTCCAATTCCGAGGTTATTCGCATCCACCCACAATCTAATCGAGATAATCAATCTGAACAGGTGACGGGCTTACTTCTAGGCTCAAAGAGAATAATAGTGACTACATACTGTCTTGCCAAGATTCATTCGTGTAACTAGTGAAGATTGACCTGTCTTAGGATTTAACTTTAGTCTTCTTCCAGGAAGAAAACCTTTGCCGTGCGAGTGCAATGTATAACGGTTTCTGTGTATTAACAAAGTGGCTTCGGAAGGAATTGAAGTATCCTCACGGTATTATTTAGACGATTGCCAAATTCCGCCCATTCATCGCCATTGCCGACCCGAGACAAACCACTTGATAGCGTCTGGGTCGGTTTGTTTCCTACACACTATAAGTGTATAGTCCATTTGCGTTTAGAATATATGTGGACATCGGTTGTGTCACTTGAAATCGGATATTTATGAGTAAATAGAGTAATCGGAACGAAATCACTAAGGGCCTTACTAATAATGACGGAATTGTTATTTCGAATATACACAAAGCTCAACTTAACTTGTCAGTTGCATGTCAAATACGGAATAACCAGTTCAAGTAGACCTGTAATAACCGTTGTATAAATGACAACGCGTTTATTGGTAAGGGGGTAACCGTATATTGAATCAAGAAAGAAATATTTTTTTTGCGTAGAAGGAAGCAGTGGGACACAAAAACGGGCTAAAGAAAAACAAAAAAAAGGAGAAAGGAATACTCATAGTATATGTACTATATATACTATGCGTATATGTACTATAGTATATACCAGTACATAGTAGGTAAGCGCATGTACGGTTCTATTGAGTTGAAGCGACAATAGTTCAGACCAAATACAATTAGACTTGCAAGCCGCGTACCACCTTTTAGTCTGTCTCTTTCCCACCAAAATATTTGAAATATATCTTTTGGATATAAACTAAGCTTTACTAATAACTTCACAGTTTGGTTCTAGATTTACCCTGATACGCAGTAAGGGACAGAAGATATTGTCTCTTATTCTTTCACTCGTGCACGTTTTTCTTATCGTTATCTCGTTTTATTGAAAACGTCAGTTTCTGATTGCAAATTATAGTATTTGGGCTCAGACCAAAAAATAATATAATTTGCTAACTATAACTAGTCTACGTACTAAACTCTCCCGCTTCGCAGTCTGCCTTGCCGCTTCACCGAACTGTCACGATAAGACTCTTCTCGAAACTTGCTTTCTCGCTCGTAGCCATTGGGGGTGATAGAGACAGAGACATATAATGGTCAGCTAACAAATTACTACGACTACACGCGAATTTAATAGAATTCACGTACACAATATATTGTGACAATGTATGAATGCTTTAGTTCATTCTTATACGATCAAAATTAAATCATCGAGGAAGGAGTCAGTTTTTCATGGTAAGAATAATAATATCTATCCTATATTTAAATAAAAAAGAACCAGGAAGTAAGGTGTGTTTGTGGTTTTCATATGGATGGCGGTGTCGAAATTAAACAATATTTAAAAAAAGTTAGCGGTAAGAAACATACAAAAAAATACCGTCAAATTGAGAATCTCCTACTTTTTTTTAATATTTTTTTTTTACATCTTTTAATAATTGTTCGTTTCCGAGAAATAACACCAATCGCATCTCCCGGTTCTTTGTCATGATTGGTCATACACTAAAACGACCCAATCATGACGAAACTATTTTAGCAACTCTTGTATGTATGTAATCCTCTGAACGATATATGCATACTAATAAAACGCTTTAACTGAAGCCTACTCTAGAATCGATCTCTATGTGAAATTGAGGGGTCGTATTTCTGTTATGCAAATATTGGTATTTGACAAATACGACTGAAACAACAAACAGTAACGGTTTGATTGTTGCCAAATTACGCTGATTTATCTGCTCTCCGCTCCGGTTTGGTACAGATGCTATATAGGGGCCGTACCATGCGTCAAGTATCAGTAGTTCGGATGTTCTTTCCGGTTGTTAATGTAAAATATACTCTATTTGGCGGTGTTAAAGTACCAAATCAATTTGACACCTGTCATCATAGGTTCAACATTAAAACGGCTTTTATGCTGTAGATGTAAAGGTTGACTTTTGTTTAGCACCGAAGTAAATTAACCGAACAACTGAAACTGCACCGTGCCATGACATTTACAAGTAATATTGTCTCAGGCCAAAAACAACTAGACACTGACGTTTAGAATAAAACGAGACAACAATATAAAAAAACATGCAGGAGTGAAAAAGTAAGAAACATTATCTTCTGTCGCTTACTGCGTATCAGGGTAAATCTGGATCCAAACTGTACATTTACATTCCACATTTTCTGTACAAGTTCATCATTTTCCATACACTTTGGTATGCGGCTACATACAATAATACTGCATGGTACGGCTAGGTAGAGTATTAGACCCCTTGTTTGTAGTGGCTTAGGCCGGGGGTCCCGGCAAAAACGCACGTATTGTCACCGTGGGGTTAGTGGGTGCGAGTCCCACGTAACCTTGCTGTTGTCACCGCTAGCAGCGGGGTATACATAAGGGATTTCCGCACGATGAAAAGAATCCACCAACACGTATACCGCGGTAAAATAATATCAAACTACGATTACAGAATGTAGCACAATGCCTGCACTTATCCATTCCGGCCATCTGCTTCCAGAAGGTACACACTTAGACAGCTTAGGAACCAGCGTTACCTGATATGCACTTTTGAGCTTCACGGTCGGCGATGGACATAATTTTGCTCGGGTGGAATTGGTACAAATTCGTAAAACGGTTTTTTGTGACCTTGAGTTTCTGAATATAGAATACCAGATATGTTTGCCCTTACAACATCAGTGGACCGATGTCGTTGGTAATTTAATAAGGAAGAGCATAAAAATGGGACTGAGATTCCAATCAATGCTTTTATTGAAATTATTGGACCCGCTCGACAGATGTTGTATTATTATATTAACTTAACTACCAATATTACTTTCGAATGACCGTAATTTTCTTATATTTTGTTTCAAAGGAAACTTCTCTTGTTATTATATCTCGCTGGTCCTGAGTTTTGAGCTTAACACCATTCAGCGATTCATTTATAAACTACAGATAGCACTCTTGCCTTTTTAGTACTTCTTCAACCGTAACTTGAAGACGCCCACATCACAGAATCTGGCAAGTAATTTTACAATCGGGCGGTTCGAACAAATTCAATTTATTAGAAAATAAAATGAAAACTTGTGTGTTTAATTGCGGATACAAGGACTACTATTTTGAAAAGTCTATAAAAAGTACATCCTGCCTTTGAATGCCAAAGGGAAACGGGCATTTGCTAAGTTCAAAGTTTAGTTAAGGAAAATATCAGCATGAACACCGTACCAAAGTTCACCATCCATCCCACTACCTATCATGTTAGATTGAGTACAGGTACATCTTGGCCTTTGCTTAACCTACCCCCCCTATAAAAGGTGACAGTGCGTAATATATTTTTCGGAAGAAAGACTCGTATCGTTATTTCCTCAGACCAACACAAAACAGTAAACATGTCAGTCAATATGAAAAACTATGTAAATATTCATCACAAAAAACAGTTTTTTCCTTCAATACAAAAGGCGTTTGTGCCAATAGTCCCAGATATCATCAATTTATTTACCAACGAAACAGTCAAAGTCTTTTTACTTTTGGGTTAGGCGGTCGGCTTTATTTCAAAGATTTCTTTTTTTTCCTTTTTCATCCATGTTTACCCGTATTTCTTTCTTGATAATATAATCTATCTTTGTTTACTTCGGTATATATCTCTCTGTGTTTCCCTCTGCATTAAGAAGAAGGTAAATATTATTAAAATATTGGTTTCAAAGCGCAATACCACCTAGTTAATTAAGAAAACAGGCCAGAGAACATTCAGTACGTAAATATGAAATTTCATCAAAGAAGCAATCTGAAGTTATAAAGTCAAAAAGCAACATTGAACAAATTTGAAATTAGGATGCTTTCAGCGACCAAGGGATAGTCTAGAGATAACGTTATTTAATGGGTTCATATCTGCTAATTAGAAAAGTTACAATTTGCTAAGGATTTACCTCAGAGTCTGATTCGATGATACTATACATCTTATTTTATGGTGTAGTTCCGGGGATTCGGGGTTCCGTGGGAATTGGTGATAATGTGACTATGTCATAGCGGCGATTTTAATCGTAACAGACATCCAGACATCCGAGGGAACTCTTTTAGCGTACGGGCAACAGCGCTCGTATCACTGCGATCGCCAAGCCTCTTTTGAATGGCTTTTACTATAAAAGAAACGTATGATCATTTGGAGTGAAATCTTAATCGATCGCCACAGAGAGCGCTACTGCCCGGCCTCTGGAGAGTTCCCTCGGTCGTCTCTTACCACACCCAAGACAAGAAAAGTTGGACTGGAGTGATGACACATGTATTCTAAGAAGCAGCTCTTCGCAGTCACCAAACGATACACACCTTTGTAACCTTTGTATATGTGACCACGCGTTTATTGGTCACAGAGTCGTCATTATTTTACTTGTTTTATCCAGTTTTACAAACAAGATACCACTTTTCCATATCGATCCATAACGCCGAATATAAAAACTCAATTAAAAAAAAACCACCTAAGAAATATTTACCATTCTGGAAATTCCTATTGATTCGAAGCGACCGGCCTGGATACTCGACTGAAAATCTCATCAAAAATTCAATAGCTGCGATCGTCACCTATTGCTTAAGTCATAAGGTCAAACCAACAAGCTCAGTGAAAATTGCCTCCTTCGTTGCCTTATTTATGAATGACGTAATACCAATTTATAAATCCAGTAAGCCCTTTAGCGAGTTCCCTCGAGATCAATTTCTATTGAAGAATCTTTAATAATACATTGCGTAGGTAAGCATTATACCCGGTGACGTGATTTCACTTAAAGAAATGTTCTGAGAATTTACCTTTCATAGATTCTGTTAATACCAATGAAAGGATCTTCTACCTTTAAACTTTTTGGACGAGTTGTTTTTATTGTACACAGATGTACAGTATTTAGGCCGCGCTTGACTCTGGGAGTGGTAGTCAGGGACAATTTGATCACATACTTGGATTTTGCTGAAACGTCTTCCACATACACTCGTAAGCAAACATTTTGTGTAGGTACAGAACACATCTAAATATCTCGCAATTGTAGAGAGCTAGCTGAGTAAAAGCAACTGTTTTTCTGTTAAAGACAATAAAATAGGGAAAAATAAAGTCATGCAGTATTGTTGTCTTGTATTAAATACTACACTTTCAGAATTTTATGACTTATTGGAGTTTTATACGACCCGGACTTGTTCTTGAGTGGAGTATGTACAAATTGAACACTCTCGAGAATGTAAATATAAAATTCCTTAAATTACCAAAATAAAATATTATTTAAATTTGATTTCGGTAATTTTAGGAATGGAGGCATTTAATGCGTGTTATTTCGGAAAAAGGGTCGACAGAACCACTTGCTAAAATGTCCACGGTGCACTTAACGTGACAGGGGGTGAGCCAGTCATCGTTTTAGGGTTCACGCACCATGTTGTACGTTAATTTCATCACGATATTGTCCTTTACCGTAATAGGCGTTGCGTAACGTTCATAGGATCTGAAAAAAAAATCTTTTGAATACACAAAATAGCAGAACCGCAAATTTCGGACTGCAGCTCGAAGTAAATCCTAGTTGTTCCTATAGGTATGAAACAAAAATGTATCAATTGTCCTTCAGAAAGGAAATTAACTACTGGGAATTAACATCAAAGTACGCAACCATTAATTAGGCCACAGACGTTCTTTTACATAGAATACTAGTTGACGCCCCGCAATTTCATTCGCGTAGTTTCAGTTTTTCTCACATAATATAACACAACATAAAATAAAGTATGAACTATTTTTCCCACAGTGTAAATAGTAGCCTATTCCCTTCATCCCCGTCCTTTCTCAGGTCTATCTGTATACTAAATGCCATTTAAATCGGTTCAGTAGTTTTGCCGTGAAAGTCGGACAGACAGACAGAGTTACTTTGGCACTTACAAATTATTTTTTTAAATAAATTTTTATCAAAATTCGTTTAGGACTTAGTACACTTCTGATTGGAAGTGTAATAAACATCAATAACAACTGTCTATTTAGGATTATATTGCCTGTAAATGGGCCCCGAGCAATTTTCACGAGCCTAACAACGTTTCTAAGGCCATTGCTCTATTCAATTACAAATAGTAATTCAGTTTGCAATCTAGTTTCAAGATTATAAAAAAGAAAATGTATCATTGACAAAAACAATCATTGAGATGGGTACTTAACTATTTTTTTTTTGCTTCTGTGACTTGATTAAGTAAGAAAAGAAACAGGTGTGCCATTACGAATGATTGAATTCCCCAGACAACTTAGAAAAATATTAGGTGAAATGCCTTTCAATAGGTACTAGATAGGGTATGTATGTAAATAAAACAATGATTTAATTTTTAGCGGACACTTTCATTGTCTCTATGCCTTGTTCGCATAATGACTCAAGGGACATACTTAGTTCAAAATAGTTTAGCGAAAAATTTCCTGAAATTACTTTGGGACTTAGCTTCACCAAGATTGTGTTTGTTGTTTTCTTTGTTTGGAGGAAAAGTGACTTTTTATGGCAATGGTGCTTTGTGCTAATAATATTTATGATAATCATAATGATCCTGGAATATTTTGCAGGATTCAAATACATGCTAAACTATTAATATAATATTCCGTTTTTACGTAATAGATAACATAAAAGTGAGTAATAAAACGATAAATTACAATGGAGTAGGTAAGTGTAAATTAATATTATTTAGGATATATTCAAGTCTATAAATATACCGATATTAAATATTATATTTATACACTTGAGTCCGATATTTTGCCTACGTACAGAAAGGAGAATACAGAAAATCAGGGGCAACATAAAACTGGTTTTTCATTGAAAAAGGCACGTACGCGCTTTACACGCGCTCATGTTAATTAGAGTACCAGAAAATGAGACCTAGGGAATTTCTTATCCTGGGTTTTTTTTGTATCATGTGCCTATTGTGTGTATTATATTTCTTCAAGCAAAATAGGCTAAATTGAGACGTCGAGGTAACCCGTACCTATTTATAACTTCTGTTTTTGAGACTTGTTTGTTACCACATTCAGCTTTAAGCAGAGGTGACATGGATACAATGGTATTCATATCGAAACAAGAATAAATGGTTAAAATATTTTTGTTTGCGCTGAAAGAGTACCGAATATGTACCTACAATTCCTAAAAGAAAACTATATTCAAATCAAACAAGTATAATTTTAAAGTAAATAACCAACTTCAACTTGTATAAGTACCCCTTTATTGATCTGGTCTGTCCACATCACACCCTGACTTGCTTCTCATGAAACCACCAAATATCTTGTTTCCAACAAAAGAAGAATCATCAAAATCGGTTCGTTAGCATCAAGTTATAAGAACAATAAAAATAATCAAACATAAAAAGGATTATTATTAATATACGGTCGATTTGAGAGAGAAAGAGAGAAATTCTTATTTTTTAAGTCGCTTAACAATATTCAATACACAAGGAAGAATGTATACTGCTTTGAAAACAACGTGTAAGTACAAGAGGGAATGGGGAATTTTCTTTGACATTTTTCTGACAGATTTTCGGGGCGGAGAACTGCCATTACTGTCAAACTTTGTAACACAATATCATTTTCACACAACATTAGGACACATGTCGTTCATACACATATCTGTCACTGATGTTATTTTTGTACGAATGCTACGAAAATTGGCACACTGTCATCGTCATGAACCTCCAGCGAAATCATAGAAAAGTGCGCCGAAAATTATACTTATTCCAAATCAATAAATCATATAAATATACTTAAATCACAAAAACGTTTGTCAGGTTCGGTTTAAGAAACAGCCCCAAAGGAAGTGGACTTGGCCCGGACATCAAAAATGAGATGAATATCACATAATGACGGACAAAATTTTCTGCGATCAACAGGTTCAATACTGGCAGCGATCACCGACTAGTCAGAGACTCTCTGAATATCAACCTTAAGGCTGAACGTGTCCGTCTGATGAAAGCTATTCAAATAAATAATGGGATCCGAAGCGTTCCACTTTATTTTGGAGTCTACAAACTTGGATCCTCCATATCTTCAAAAATATTACGCAGAAGAAGAGTTGCAGACAGAACTTGGACAGGAACATTACTTCGACACGAAGCCAACTTCCAAAACACGTATATGCATCGACAAGCATCATTGCTTCGTCAGTTTGCCGTGTTTGCAGTCTGCCGTCTGAAGCAATGATCATTTCGGCAATCGATTATTCAAAAGACAATAGTTCGACAGCATACATCTCTAATTGACTTGGCACGTACCATGAGGTCTTAGAATAACATTGTTATCGCTGTGTGACAGAGACAACTCTATATGCGCCTTATAACGGTGTCACTGTCACACGGCGTAACCATTATTAATTTAAGGCGATACGAGATACCTGCACTTCGACAGAGTAGGGTAGCAACACTTTCGAAATTAGAATGTTTTTCCTCGTTATAGGTAGAAACATTTTCAATATCCTACTTAGGTAATTAAAATTCATGCTACAATGTTGGACTCAGAGCTCGAAGTCTTAAGATAAATGTTTATTTTGCTTCTTTATCTTTAAAGCAAATGTAAAATAGAAACCAACCTAATTTCGCGAGTTTCGGTAACCTCAAAACGACCTCTGGTTAATAAGAAATAGGTAGCTACACAAGTCCTAGCGTAGTCATGATGGTATACTGTCGCCAATGTAAATTGAACCCTATGTTTTAAACAGTAATACTCAAAGTCGGATCATTTACACGATCTATACAAGTATCTTTCCACAAGAGTGTAAGTAATCGAATTAATTGGACAAAGTAATTTTGAAGTGGCCGAGGATCTCCCGTGCTACTTCATACTAATTTAAAGAGAAAATTAGTTTTGATAAAAAATGTGTGCAAAATATTAAATGCTTGCATAAGTACCTATAAAAAATCCCGTCCATGGAGTGGACAGGACCTTTGGAGCGCCACTTGTCACTGTTTGCCTGAAGGACTATTTATTAACATTAAAACGTACACTCGAAAAGGAATTCACCTTTAGCCTTCGGGAAATATCGCCTAAAAAGTTTCACCTTAACACAGGAGAAACTACGTTTACACAGAAGGTACTGGTATGCGAAATCGTGTAAGAGTTGTCAGAGCCACGCAAAACTGGCATTGTGTATTTACACCACGAACCAAATACCAGAAAGGCAATTCGTAGTTAGTTACTAATTTAGTTAGTTTAGACTTTTTTAACGAGTTAATTAAATACGACCTTTTCTTTCTTCTGTTAACATGTTATTATGCACTTTTTCGAAAGATAACATTTTGAACTTGAGAGAAAACTATCCCATCGACAACAGGAGCAAAAGCTTCTCGACTTCGAACTGCAGTGTTTCATTTTCTCGAATAGATGACCATATTGTCGCCTTCCGAGTTTGATATTCGCACGCATTGTATATATTATTTTGAGTTTTCTCTCGCATTTCAACTTTTGCTCATTTGAGACGAGAATCTCATATAAACTAAATTATTACGTCTCTAATTTTCTTATTTAGTCTAATTTTACGTTTAAAATCGACGAAAATAAAAACGTGGATAATGTAACGTTACATTCGGTATTGACTGACTACTTTATGTCATTTAAGCTTCACCTTATGTTTGTAAAATTATAGGAACCATTTTCTTTACATTTTTTGTCACGTTGGGTTAAATACGTTTGGTGAACCGTGCTTTAGCAAGTGCCTCTGCCTACCCCTCTTTGGGATTAAAGGCGTGAAGTGTATTTTTTTTTTTGTAAATACCTACACAATACAATACAGCTCCATCTAAGCCCCCAGTGAAATGAAAAAAGTTTCAAAGTTTAACTCTTTATAAGTTCTTGTACCTACACACTTTTGTGGAGCCGGAACCCACATAACAGACAGCACGTGAATTTATATCGTTATTTCGTGGTTCTGAGGCGTTTATTTATTGCAATATACAGAATTCCGTCCCACCGCCAAGCCACAAGGAGGGAAAGTAACTTTAATATTGTAGATGGAACATTTTTAGTTCGTATCCTTGGTCTACGGACTCCCTATTTTGTGAGAATGTGTTTAAAAGAAAACTTCTTGGCAAGACATGGCAAACAGGTTTTATTTACTTAGGCATATATTTTATGAATTGGAAAGCCTAACATAATAATATACACACTGGGTTTTATTCCAATACAGACGCCGCAAGCATTAACCCTTCTATCTTTTTTATTGGCTAACACAAAAAGAATAACAGTACATTTTGACTCAAAGTTACAAGTATAATATGTATTTAAAAGGTACAGTGTACAGCTGATATTACGTCATTCATCACCTATCTTTATATATATTGTTTTCTTATGCATAGTTGACTATTGGAAACATAATATAATATTATGGTTACAAAGCAGAGTACGAACTTCCACCATTATCACCAACACCCACAATAACCATTCAGATTCCAGTGAGATACCATTGTTCAAGAATTGAAATTGAACGACATGGCTTCCAATTTTACGGATTTCGTATATACCTACGGAGTAAAATGCGACCTAAAAGTGATATGACAGACATACCTACCTAATGACTTCCACGTAGAACGACAGTGGCAGCTAGGCTCCGCAATTCAATTGCTTCTCGCAGCCAATCCGCTTTACAGACTGTTCTGCCACTATGTGACGTGTTATTGATCAAAAAGAATGTTTCGCTGATGCGACGCGATGGGCCAAAATCTTGCATATTTCATCAGCCAGAAGTTATAATGTTGAAAACTTTATTGGATGATTTACAACATGAGCAAATTGTAATGACATTTTCCGCACATCATTTTATAGTAGTTAAAAAAGGTCTGGAGGATAAAAAGTGTCAGTTTTTCTCAACTAAACTCACTAGCCAAATATGCATAAGATTTTATTGTGTATGTTCGTTGACTATCGCGTATTTCACGAACAACTGACCAAAGAGCCATGTTAATCTTCGTCTGATACGGCATAAAAAAATTCACCAAGATCAGTCTTTGCGTAG
This sequence comes from Conopomorpha cramerella, assembly GCA_012932125.1. NCBI lineage: Eukaryota > Metazoa > Arthropoda > Insecta > Lepidoptera > Gracillariidae > Conopomorpha > Conopomorpha cramerella. Next base: position 91,666 of record SJJU01000331.1, read on the forward strand.
GTTTAAAGCATGCATAGAAACAGACAACGGGAAGCACAAGGCACAAGTTTAACACAAGGTCAAAATACGTTTTCACCTAGAATTCTGTGAAAATCGAATAGTATTTTCCAAATAGTACATAAATAAATTAACTTAGCTTGTTTCATTGCCGGTAAGGAATGAGCGCTATGATGGATCCTTCACTTAGAAATGATTTTCAGGTTTCATCTATCATTGTACTGTGACTTGTTCTCACCTCATTATGCTCAAGCGATACCGGAGTACTGATTATTGTTTCGTAGAATACGGGCCTTAGAGGGGAAATTGAATGGCATTAGCGAGAAGACAATAACCCATAACGAAATACCTAACCTCTTTAGATCCCCGGATATCACTTAGGAGGCTAAGTATGGAACATAGAGATTCATCATTGGCTCAATTTCCGTAAAACAGAGTTACGATACGGATGTAATTTGTCAGTACAACAACATCGACCTATCGATAGTCGATATAAATAATAATATTCAACCCTCACCTACACTGTGACAAGAAAACGAGCTCTACTACTAAATAATTCACAAAGTTTTGTGAATGGAACCAAATATGACCTTCGTGCCATTTTGCATGTCACTGCGGAAAAAGGGATACTGGATAATTTAACTAAAACGGCAACAATTTTAGTTTGAAACAATGTTGGTGTCGTAACAAATGCGAGCAAGTTTCGTTTTACAAGTCATGATATATAATGTCAGGTCTTTTAGTCTGCATACGCACTATCGTGGGATCGTATCATATTCGTAAGTTTTCATGAAGCTAATTTTAATAGGTGGCCCATATAATTAACTGTAAAAACCTGCAAATAATGAAATTCAATCTTTACTAACATCTTGCTTGATGCTCAAGATCTTGCCGTCTAACAAAAAGTATATAAAATAATTGTACATAACTTACAATTATTTTATGTGATAGCTATCCAAATCAGCATTTTCTTAACCCACTTGCTCTTTAGACTAATTTTTTAAAGAGTGTTTTTAAAATGTTTAATCAGCGCAGCAAAAACAGCTAAAGTTTGTACCAAACTGGTAAAAATGTATGAGAAGTTAATTAACACTGATCGCCTACGTCAATTGCTGATTTCAAGATGGTTACCTCAATAACTTAAAAACCGAAGGGTAAGCTCTTTCGGGGATACATGCCATCAACACGATAAAAATAAACAGCCTTCATTCATCCATCCTTAAGTTGAACATCCCCGAAAGTGTTGCGAGCGTTATAATTATTTTGACATCTAAATTTGAAAATTGATATACTTTGAAGCACGTACCAGTAAACAAAAGTTAACAGTACCTACTTTCAAAAACAAAAGCGTCTAGTTTACGGAGCATAATGACAACATGCTATGATATGCATATTGGAAGCCTAATGGATACGCCTAATGATCTAGAGAAACGATTAAGAGGGTAAAGGTTCAAAATCACATCATAGAATAAGGTCCTTCAGCATATGACCTTTTAATTGTCTCGAGCATTTGTCCCTAGTCCTGCATGAGATAAACAAAATGACATTTGATTTTCCTGCAAATATATCACGGAGTAGCACAAAATGTAATGGCATACTATAAATTATACGTAGAAATTACTAAATGATGCAGCATTAAACACTACATTTGTATCTACGTATAGCTTCTGCTTCAAAGTCAAATGAGAAACCTTGTTATTATTATATTATATACAAAACTGAATGCATAGTGCATAACCATGCTGGCTTTTAATTTTCTGCTGGCTAGTACTCAACATTTTGAAATTCTTATACTACAAGGTATTTCTTGAAATTGAAAATAAAAATTTACCATTTCATACAAAAAATAAATTCACTTGGCCATTATGTAATAGCAGATGTGACCTTTATCAAAATTCAAGACCAAAACCGTTTGATTCAAAATTATTCATAATGTTAAGTATTAGGTAAGTGTCACAGAAATTAAAGCTCGTCTGCCAATAAAAAGTCAAAAGCAGAAAATTTATCGAAAACTTACTTGAGTGACACATCCTCCAGGATCTGGGAGGGAAGCAAATCCAGCAGCTGCGAGACGTTCAAGTGGTCCCAACCGCGGTCCCGCTGGATAAGCTGCCTCGTACAGTTCACGATCTTCTGCACGTCCATCTTTTGTAGATCCATCGTGACGTTTATGTCAAATTTCGCGGGTTTCCATTTTCATTTTTTTCCCTTTTTTGAACGTAAACTTTTCAGTCACCAATTTCTATTTTATCGCAGCAGTTTTCTTATTTGGAACTAGAACAGTGTCATTAGATGAAGCTGAAGGTAATCGAATTACTAAAACTTGTGCCTTCTCGTAAGATTTAGGCGTCTAAAGCAATTTGGACTGTTCCGACTGAAAAACTACGGATTGCCCTGGATTAAGATAGAGCTAAGATGTAGCTCGCTGGATTCAATTGATTTAGCCTTCAGACTTTAACATTATTTCAATATTAAACTTGTCACACTCAAACTGACGAAGGGAATTACATTATCTCATTGTTGTAATGCTTAGATGTTGAAAAGGATTAATTATTCTGCAGAACTAATTTTAAACTTTTATGCAACGAATGCGAGAAATTAGTTTTATAGCCAAGTAATAAGTTTAGTTAAGGGTCGTTGAAGTTTTTTTCATGTACCATGTACTATGAATGAATAACTAACTCCTTAAACAAATTATTATACATACACTTCACGCCTTTTATCTCAAAGCGGGATAGGCAGAGGCACTTGCTAAGCAAATGCCCACGGTTCATCAAGCGTATTTAACCCAACGTGAGAGCGCGGGTGCGCCCATCGACGAGCCCATCGGGTTTACATACCATATGGTGTGCAGGTTTCATCACAATGTTGTCCTTCACCGTCTGAGCGTTGCATTGTGTAGGTACATAGACTCTGTAAAAGAGTCCCATTGGTATACGTCCAGTAGCCGGAACCCGCGACCTCCGGGTTGCAAGTTAAGTATCCGACCAACTGGACCACTTATTTTAACGAAAATTACTATCTTTCCAAAAATGTATGTGTAATTAAATTTATTTTGATTTATATTAGACTAACTGTTGCATGGGCTTTATGAAATTAGGTCTCATTGTGTCATGACTATAAACCGATGTGTATCTTGCATAGAAATCACTCACACGTCCATGAAGATTAGAAGTTCCTATAAAATGCTCATGTTACAGAGTTTATAACTTCATTGAAAGGACTTCGCTGATTGTTATGAAATTAAAGCTCATATACTATTGTGTACCTCCTTATCTTTTTCTTCGGACAAAATATTTTTTTTATGTGTTGCGTATTTCTACATACAACATCATAAACCTCAATATTCACCCTTCCACCTAGCAACTCTAATTTTATAATGTTCAACGTTCACATTTGCCGAGTCAGTCTTACATACAAAAATCAGAACTGAAACATTTCTCGAATATTTTAAAAGCAATTTTTTTTCCCAAATTCTAATAAAGCTATAATGCGAAACAATCCTCGAGATTCCTAAAATTAGCTGCGTGATTACAGTAGCCCTGAAGGCAATCCTTAACTTCAGAACATTTATTACACTACAACGAGCTTTCGGATTAAAACCGATGATCTAGCTACAGGCAACATTAGCGCTTTTCAGACTCTGATTTGTAGTTGAGGATTAACAAGTAATTCAGTGAGACTTAATTCTTAGAGTTTATGTAGTAATGTTATTCTGGAGCACTTAAAAAATGGTGACCTGACCTGAAACTAAATTATGATAATATACTGTGCTTAATATGGGCACCAGATGCTAATATGTTTAAGAAGATACAGTTAGGTGCGTATGCCATGGGTATATATAGGTGTAAGTAGGTAGGTATGTAGAGGTAACTAGTTACAAAAACTGAAATTAAGCTCATCACCAAATTATCTCATCAGCCCGAGGCGAAGATCGAATGTGACCGTTGTGATGATGACCAGGATAGTTTAGGTGGGCAACTGCATCTGGAATAACGGTTGCGGGTTCGATTCCCGCTTCCAATATAATTTAAATCATGAGATGAGTCATTGTTTCTTTGCGTATTTTATTAACCTATAAGTCTTTGGCGCCCACACAGGATCTCCAAGTTTAGGAGCTTGTGTAGGTTAAAAGCTCAGATAAATAACGTCCTAGAGGCAGGAGTCCTAACCACTAGTCCCATTCAATCGTCAGTATTTCTAGAAAGATGAGGTGCTTTTAATTTTACGTGCGTCGATGAGAAATGGATATTTGAGCGATGGTGGGGTCATCAATCATGTCCACGATGCAGCGAGTATGAATCAATGGCATTTCTATCGATGCACCTGTTTACGGAGCAGGGCTCATATAGGAATGCATGGTAAGGAAATTTGCATTACAAAAGGTGTGTATTAAACTGTTTTTAAAAGGACCCCGAGCAATGGTATTAGTTACGTTGTGAGGCTCGTCACAATGCACAACTTTGAATGGGTATTAAGTCCGCCTTTTGTACATTTATGTTGCAATAAAGTATTAAATAAATATAAAAGAAATAAACTTTTGCTATGACGACAATGCTGGGAAACGAATAAAAAATTAGTGCCATTTTTTTGGCTAGGGAGAAGACATTTTGTATGGGGATGATTTTTTTTTGGTTTCCCTATTTGTCGCCAAAGAAAGGAACGTTCGTGTCGACAAACCTTTCTTCCAAAAACCACCCTTTAAACCAAAGGGTCCTTTTACACGTAGCATAGTAGCGAAGACTATTATTACAATAGTAGTTCTATAGAAATGTATTCGTAATGGTTCTATTGATGACATTGAGACATATGTTTATTACAATATTTAAGATTTACATACTTCGAGATAATACAACTAAAATATTGTGTGAAACAGTGAAAAAGTGCACTTTTGTAACTGAAAGGGAGAAGATATTGAGTATTGAGATATAGTTATGAACATTGACATAGGGGCTATATTTCCTTTTTGTGATGTAAAGATGATAAATAAAAGTGCTAAGATAAATATTAAAGATGAATGAGGAAGCGATATATCAGAACTGTAACAAATGGAAATCCATTTATCTAGAAGATTCATCACTGCCAACCCCTCTGGGAGACATGTGATGTATGTGAAGTGTTTTTTTTTTCATTCAAATGACAATCGACTGATTATTAAAGAGACTGATTATGATGACATATAAACACCATCCGTGGTATTCATAAAGTTAGAACGGCGCAAGCGCACCGCTAGAGATGGTTTCAAAAGATGGTCCGCAAGAATGGATATACGTCAACTAACAAGTTGTTTTTAGCGACTTCAAAAAAGGAGTCTTTCTCAATTCGGCCGAATTTTAAATTCGTATTATGTTTGTTCACGGATAACTTCGTCGCTTATAAAACGATTTTGGTGATTTTTTTTTTGTTCAAAAGAAGTTGTTTCCAAGGTGGTCCCATGTTAAGGAAATGAGGTTTTGATGATGGCAAACTCGATACAACGAGGGAAACTTTAACTATCGTATGGACTAGTACCTACTGGTCGAAGTCGGGTCTTTTTTTCTTTAAAATTATATTATATTATGAATACAGAGTTCGGTAGCATGCCGCTTAATACGGCTATTAATAAAGTACCGCACAGGATTTCTGATATCCACGAACAAACATAAAAAAATCTATAAGTATCTAAACTATGATCTGTTAAACTTCTTTTTTTAATTAAAAACCTCATTTTTTATAAACGGTTAAAAAGAACAACATCACGTCTTAAAAAATTGTAATACTGGAATCTGTGAGTGAATTAATGATTACTCAGTAAATGAGGCAATTATGACATTAATGCTCGGAGCGATTTCTTTCAGGTAACTTAATTTATAGAAAGTGATTGTGGAGTGATTACGATTTTGAATTATTTATTATGACCATGGTTTTCCAATGTAATGGCCAACAAGTTTTCAATTTTTACAGTATGTAGTATAGGTTTAATACAAGAGAGGTCAGATGTCATCAAGTAATTCCTTTGCTGTAATTGTATGTTCCTTTCCAGTGAAACTATTAAAAGGGCGGTCTTACCTGGATATCAGAATATCCATTTCTTAATGAAAATAGACATTTCAATTTGGAATTCCCAAATGGAATTGGAAGCAAAAGGTCAGGCTAGAAGCTCATATTAGCACACATAATTTGGATAACTTTAAGCCGGTCGACCGCAAAGGTATTGGATTAAGACATTAGTTTGGCCTATTTTAATCATAGCTAATTTTATGCTGCCACTTTGGCACTGGCTGAAGCTGGAAGCCCCAGCACAATGCTGAGCCAGCTGCCTTTCTGCAGCCAAAAATATTTGTGTAGTTATTAGTAGATATATAGATATCTACTTTCTTTACTTAGGTAATTGTATTTTACATTATTCCTTTAGTTTTTTTTTAGTTTATCTTCGTATGCGTATGTAAACAAGGAAATAGAGAAAAAATTTTTTATTCCAATCTTTATGTCCTGCTCAACGTACATTTGTAATAATTGCTGATAGGTGTCTGACTCGTCAGCCAAAATATATGTTTTTAAAAGTGCCAGATCAGAGTCTGGTAAACGTCGCGCAACCAAAAAGGTCAACTAGAAAAAAGTATTTACCATTTAAAAAAATGTTCCCTTTTTAACCATTCAAAGACCAAACCAAACATTTAAGGACGACGAATATTTTTTTGCTTTCTACAATTTTACTTATTTTGCGCGACGTAGCATCAACATATATTTTTCAACGTTCTCCAGTAAACAAGCCGTGGTTTTTATTACTAAGTACCTTGCGCTAGATCTTTATGAAAACCTTTAGGGTACTTTGGTCGACTGACTCGTAAAGTATCAGCTAAGGACTTGTATGTGGGTAACAACGTTGTAATAACTCGTTGGCAATACTTTAAGCTGTTTTTATTACGGACCGAACCTATGATTTATTGCTGGCTTGGATAATAATCTGTCACCTTAAAGGTCTAACATGAATAGTATTAAAAAAAAAAGATGTGTGTGTTTAGATTGTTTTTGACGGCTTATTGACTGAATAAACGTAGAACGCATTGAGATAGCATACTAAATGATCCTAACCATTTGTAGTAGGTAAATAGTAAAAATTTTGAAGCATTTTTGTTAAAAAACTTCAGTGTTTTTTTTTTGTTGGCATTGTTTTCTGCTTTTGGGAATATATCTCACAACATGTAGTATTGTTTATTAGATTTAGAATATACTTGGCAACCTTAATATTTTGTACTTCTATCCTTCCCTGTTGGCATACTAAATTAACGGGACAGAACTATAAAATCAAAGCCTGTCAAGTACATTACACTGAAAGCTGCTGAAACTCTACGCACAACTTCATATTTTTTGCATATCTGTAATACCTCTCCAATCCAAATTGTAACTAGCTACGGGTACAGATTTGACATCTAAATGTATAAAAGGAGAAACTGACTGACTGACATATCAACGCAATGTCCAAACGGCTAAACTTAGGCACTTGAAATTTTGAACGGACGTAGCTTATGTACCCGTAGGGGTGCATTAAGAAAGTAATTCCAGAAATTTCCACGGGAACGGAAAATTTACGGGAAAATACTTTTGTATGATAAATCAGGGACAATTATGGGCTGATGATAATGATGATGATGAAAAATCTAAACCGCTCAAATTAGACGCTTGAAATTTGGGATGCATGTAGGTACGACTAAACTACGCGAATGCAATCGCGGGGCGTCCACTAGTTTACTTATAAAGAGTCGATCAAGAAGATGTTTTACCATGCTTTGAAACTAATATGAATGTCATTTGACATTAAGGTTGTGTTTACTTGTCACATTACACTCTACCTTATCGGTGTTTTAGTGACCCAGGAAGTGTCAACAGAAATGACTAATTACAAGGACGATCGTATCATGCGTGCTGTATTTTTTTTAAATTATAAAACCTTTTTTATTTAAATCCTCTTCCGCAACACTCTCTGGATATGTATTTGACATTTACGTATGTACAGTTGGCCAAGAACCCTAAGGTTGAAACTATTATGAAAGTCATTAGGGATAAAAATTTTATTTTTTACTTGTCACAATTATATACCTAACAACTGTATATATGTATCGTCATAACGTTCATTTGGTACAACAACGCGACCTCTCAGAATGAGACACTGTTGAAATGACAATTTTATTGCTATTGATTCTTTTTTGAAGGATTCTTTTCACACTAACAAAATATCGTGAAATATCGCGTTGTTGTAGCAAATTAGTGATTAAGTGATAAACCACTTTCTCGACTGTACCTGTAATGTGCATTGAATATCAGAATAACACATTGCATAACATAGAAACAGTGAGCACGTATGCAAACACGTGTTAGGCCGTGGGCAGGGATTTCAATGTAGGCAGAGACCTGTTAAATTTATATTATCGTTTATGCAAAAGACGTTTACAATGGCCAAATTCTGGCATTGCCATGTAACATTCTTTTATTGCCTTTGCTAATGTAAATGTATGTTATGTATTTCTTCTGCGTCGCGTTTATTCGCTGTAACTGTATGAGTTTCCGAAGGGGAAGCCAGGGTCTTTTTTATGAAATGTTCAGTTCGCTTGTATTTTTTCCACGCGTTTATAATATGCGTGACAGCCTGTAATTTGTCCTCCACCTCACTGTAAAACGAAAACGTTCGTTTTTGTAATTGACACGGATTCGATGGTCCGACAGGGCCCGATTACGATGTTTATAGTAGTCGATAAGTCGAGTCAGACAACATAGATGATTTAGAAACACCCAATCGAAATAAGTAAACAACTGCGGGAAGGAATGTGCACGTGAAGGAACAGTCCAAACAGTCGAAATAAGTAAATCGACCTAATGGGGAATTTTCTTTGACGTTTTTCTGGCAGATTTTCGGGCGGAGAACTGTCATTATTGACAATCTTTCAAAACAAAGTTTGACAGTAATGACAGTTGAAATACAGTGAAATGAAAATAATAAATGCCTACTGCAGAATTTATTATCTATTATGAAGATATCATTTTCCTCGTTCCTATTTACGCCCTGAAAAACGCATGCCACCATTTGCTGTCGTCACTAATGACGCTCCTCACCTACTGTGGCCGATAAGGTTGTTTACGTTTTTATTGCTTTCACGATGAATGACATCATGGGAATAGACAATACGTAGTCATGATGTAGAACAGCGCTAAAACATTAAGAATAGTGAACAATAAAATTAAAGCTCTAAATAAAATATTTGTTAAATACATTTGTAGGACTAGGTTACCTACCTAGCTATTTATGCAGAATAGTGTATAAAAGCTGTGTTTTGTTAGATTTGAAACATCTACAAATACCTACACGCTGACAACGGAGTTGAATCATGGCTGATCCAGTAGCGACACATACATAAGCTGACTTGTTGATTTGCGGAAACGTTGACAGCTGCTACTACAATACCTACAGCAAAAGAAAAGACAGAAAACCCTGTTATCAATCTTGACGAAGGAACTTCGACTCTCGGTCGAACTAAGGGCAATCCGTGAAATGCAGTTAATACGGTTCTAGTTCCACGAGCGTGCCTTACGAATCCGATATCAATAATCATTCATATCACTTACACACTTCGAATTTGCTCTCCCCATTCGATTCTCGCTTGCTCGGGGCGAGGTCTTCTAATGTAAATAGGCCTCTTATTTCAACACACTTATGTCTAAAATACAACATAAAACAGAACGTTGATGACAAAAGGATACCAAAATCAAAGGACTGTCTCTTGATTTAATATTCCGTATTTGATTTATTTGGGATTCGGTTATAAAATCGTGTCACCGATGGTTAAATTTTTTAATTTCCGAATAAAGTTACAATTACGATTTCGGAATCATTTCTTTACTTAGTGATCAACTTTAGGGAATAGTTCAAAAGCGCGTAACTCTACTTATTACAATATCTACTTAAACCATTACTGTTTTTAGCAACAGTGTACAAATTTCATCATTCGCTTTTAGAACAGCCTGATAAGTAAAACATTCGAAGTATAGAATACTGAAAAATCGCGGTGTAGTGTGTCACCACCCAAGCCCAACATAAGAGGCCACCGGTCGAACTCTCCAGAAAACAGACAGCAGCGCTCTCTGTGAGTTAAACCACAACACCACTGCGTTCGCCAACCCGCCTGCCAAGCGTGCCCATTATTGGCATTTCCCACACTTCACCGCACCATCACACCACTTCGTCACATAACTATTGAAAAGTGAATAGATCCCCACGTCATAGCTTGTCTTCGACCTTTACCACTCTGTCCACTGCTATAATAGCGTTACCGGTTTAGTATCACTACTATTCCTAATGTTTGCTTTCCTTTCTTAATTGATTGTATAATTGACGTGTTTTAATTTCTACTTTTTTGTGGATACCCACACCCAACGCTCTTTCCCATAACTGGTGGTTGACTGGTAGAAAATGCTTTAGCATTAAGTCCGCCATGTATACTTTTTTTGTGCATTAAAGTGTTTAAATAAATAAATAAATATTCCAAATGGGGTACTAACGATGCAGCATCAGTTTTAAAAGTGAAAATACCCCAGGGTTTCAAAACTACTGGTGGAACTAATTCCGAGTTGTCAAATAACTTAATTTCAAACTTCTGTTATTATCGCTATGGGCAGCTTTGTTCTTCTAAATAGCCTTTAACCCGGTTGCATAATAAGTGCCAGGATCTGTCTTCAAAAAGTATAAGGTTATTTTATTCGCATGTGGGTATATTTTATCTCGTCCCTCAGTCATTATATTATTACTTAAATTTCTAGGATTCTTTTTTCTGTTAGGTAAGTTGTATTTCATAGATCTCAAGAAAAAAATACCATCTAAATTGTTTCGATGCTGTTTGAAAAGTTATTGGCTTTTAAGTTTCCCGTTTGAAAAGGGTAATACTTAATTAAGGACCCCGAACCCGCGGCTTTAGACGGAAGCGCGCTTTGGATTGGACATTATGAGAGTCGGAAACAAATCAGCGACTGATTTGGGCCGACAATAACATTTTAAGTAATAATTTAGCCAAATCAATTTACTCCAACCAATAGCACTGTTTGTTTTAAATGATTTCCTATTAACTTCGAAAGTTTACTACAGAACCGTCTGTACAAGTGGGTTATCAAGCTGCGACATTTTCCATTTTAATATGAATTTTGTTCGAAACGGTAAAAAGAGCGTAACCGACAAAATGTTTTTGTTACTAAGTACATTTTTGTGACTCTACAAACAGGCTCGGACATTACGGTGCTTTATTATCTTTCAGATAAGGTTGAAATAGTAAAACATTTCTTTTTATTATAGCAATTACTACGAAGGTCTGACTCATAATTTTAGTAACTATGCACTGCCATGATCACTGTTGGCCCTTGTCCATCAGTGGACGTTATATGGCTGGTGATGATTACACATTATTGTTGTGAAATCTGAATGTGATATACACTGAAAGCTTTGTAGCTTCGTCACGGAGAAACTACCTCTCTATGTACAGGTTTGCACGAAATGAAATTATATTATAACATGTGTTAGGGAATGTTTCATTTTATATAGGACTAGCAGTACTGCGCGGTGTTATTCGCGATTGTTTGTTCCCATGGGAATTCGGGGATGAAATATACCCCTATATTGTTCACCGGGTATATAGGCGCGAAAGTAATCAAAGACAAGCTCTAGCTTACCTTGTAACAGGCGTGAAGTGTATTTATTTAATTTCGTAAAGTTTTCTTTAAGAAAAGCGTAATGTATGTAGCAACAAGCATCAAACGCTATTACTTACAACTATGAACTTAGCAGACTTATCCCTAGGGTCACGTAGTCACAAATAGGATAGGTAGATACGAGTGTCACATGAAGTGACACCATCCCGTCCGATGAACCTCGTATAAGAGTTCAGTGTCGCGTTACATGATTTACTGAATCTCATGAGAGCTAATTTGTGTTTAAAAACCGAATATAGTGTTAATCAAACGTTGAGGTTACGTATTTAGCACTGATTTTATGTATCTACCAATTTTATAAAGAGGAAAAAATTGTTGTAATCAATCGATATGACATATCTATATGCATACATGCTATAAAATAACTTGACTTGTTAAAAAAAACTATTGTTACTGCCAGTCCTGCAGTGGGATTCAGTGGGCTTATAAATAAAAATATTTCTTCTCATAAACTATAAATATATTTGTGGATATATTATGATTGTTGCGAATAAACTTAAAAGCAACAGAATGGATTTCGGTTATTCTTATTTTAGCCTAACATATACATATTCCCACAGAACCAGATAGATATTTCCACAGAAACAGAATAAAACTTGAGTAACATCGTAGGTACAGTTGATTTTATGTATAGATATATAGAAGCATTCCTTTTCATAAGTATTACTTTCAGAAATTCAAAATATAGATGGAAACAAAATGAAAAGCTCTTCGTTATTGAAACTTTCCACTTCGAGAGCTGAATATAAGTACCTACTAACTTTTTAATAGTTTTTAATAAAAAATCTAGCTCTCAAATCTTAAAATTTTCTTATTACTTTGAAATCCAGATCATGGAAATAAATCTCCAAAAAATGTGTTGAAAAGTCCAACAACGTTTTTTTTGTATTTGTTATTACGAATATTTAAATATAAACTTAATAATGACTTAGTTTACGAGAATGTAGGAAGGTACAAAAATGGACCTATATTTGAAATCATCTTCGTTAACCAAATGTATTGATCTAAAAATATGTAACTCCCGGTCGAGTAAAATAACAAAGGTAAGTTCGAGTTTGTCTTTCATTTTATTCGCGCCATATACCCGGTGAACAATACTGAGTTATAATGTCTGTGTGCGTTTCATTAAAAAGTGATCTAAAAATATGTAATCGTGATATACAATTGAATGACACCTTACTAACAAAAAAGTTCCACAACAGTTATATCCCCAAAGGAACCAACCCTTACCATAAAGTTATCGGTACAGGTCGATCAAGATAAGAGCTGGCACGTTTACAGTAATTCAATTTTACTAATATAGCGTGTTGTTTTTACGCGTGTCACTAAGATATAAGGTTCAGTGACACGCTTTGTATGGTGGTGGCTGTCATCGGAAAATGAAAACAAACACTCTGTATTTGTATGAAGTGATACCTCACGCCGCTCGTTTATTTATAGAACTACACAAGCGTGTCAATTTGTTAAGATTCTGTCTTATTAATCGATCTGAAGTATATTGTGTAACTTACATACTGTTTTTGCTTATGCATTTATCTAGGATGTGTCAAATTTTAGAAATGGACACAGAAGGAAGATGTTTCACGCTGTATAACTTTTTACTATAGTCTGGCAAATTTAACAATTCTTTTTTGACGTAAACATCAATTTACAATATTTACCTCCTGACCAGACATTGAACGGACGTTCAAATATATTAAGATTAATACGTTACACCATAATCACACTTTTGACATTTGTAAAAACTAAAACAATATACATTTGTTGAAGTTATTCTGTAATAATGAAGGTTTCATACGAAATCACAATATTTTAAACACATCTCAAACACAATTCGAATTAAACGTATATTTTTTACGACCTTGCAACGAAGCCAGTTCATTGTTCATTTTGTAATCAAAGTAGTGTTGCAACTCTGAGAATATAAGCGAATCGTCACAATCGATAAAATTTTCAAAGAATCGAATAATTTTAATTGTTGTTGCTTCAATGGGTGTCGCCCGTGATCGTTTTAATGTAATTTAATTACTACGCATTATTTTTTTTATTAAAACTGCTACACGCCAAGTAAAAATAAAATGTTTTCCATATAACAAATCTAACAAGGAAGATTTCTAGTTGGGAAATCGATACTGTTCTAATCGAATGCAATCATGTGATAAACAACACTGGGTCTGTCCGTATCGTATTGGCAGGCACCTGTCAAAAAGGAATTATTAAATCTGCCAAATTATAAGCATACCGTGCTTTATCTTCTTTGACACCTTGTCAATATTCAAACTGGAGAGAGTTTAATTTAACATCGGTTCAACTATTTTTATTAATAAAGAAATTAAGGATTCCGGTACCCTCGGGGCTATTTCTAGCTACAGTCAGATAAAAAGGTGGCAAGAACACACTTCTCTTGTAATTTCATTAAGCTTTACTAGTTATTACTAGTTGATCCGTCAAACTTTGTTATGCAAATAAACATTACTGATAGTGTCCCTCTGCTATTATATGCATGTAACATTACATATAAAACAAAGTCGCCTCCCGGTCTGTGCCTATGTATGCTTTCATCTTTAAAACTACGCAACGGATTTTCATGCGGTTTAATTTAGTAGATAGAATGATTGCTGAGGAAGGTTCATACGTATAATATAATACATATAATAACAGAGAAACACAGTTAATTATTTACATTGGCAAAGGACGTTTGCCGGGCCAGCTAGTTATACATATAAACCTTCCTCAAAAATCACTCTATTTACTAAAGAAAACTGCATCTGTTGCATATAGGAATAGACAACGGGAGGCGACTATATAACACTGGTAATTTAACAAGGAAAATATAACGTTATTGTCTAATAGTATTAGATGTGTATGAATTTCAAGTGACCATTTTCTTTGATGACGGTACAAATTTGCGCAGTGCTCTAACCTTGAGGGAATTGAAATTAAATTCGGCTTTATGTCACTAACGCTATTGACTGTACAGCTCCTTTATAATAAAGAAAAGTTACAAGAGTTCCAGCCAGCTGTGACAAGTTTTCAATAGATCTCATTCCCTGAAAATTGATTTAGTTTAAAGGAAAATTACACAGGCAGTTATTGGAAACTCGAAAACTTCCTTACAGGAAGTGATACGGCAGCTTTGACGTAAAGAATTTAACTACCAGAAGATATAGACGAAAAAGGGGTTTGTTTGGAAGTCACAATTTTGATATTTCATTTTTATCTTCTATATTCTTCGAATGAAAACTACAATTAACACAAGAGTCTTTAAGTAGGTACATACTCTAACTCTACACTCCCGTCCGTATACTACAGGGGGGGGGGGACATGAACACAAGAACCCTTCAGCTATATTTAGCATAAGGAGTAAATAATGTCAATATATTTAAGGAAACGCGCATTGACATGATATTAAATGTTTAACACCCGTTTTAAACATTTAATATAATGTCAGTAAAAGTTTGCACGTAGCCTTAATAAATCATTAAGTTTCATCATCATTCATTATTTTCCTTCCCTTATCCCACACATTTTTTAAATTTAATAGTAAAATGCATAGGCGTATTCATATGCATTTTACTATTAATATTTAAAGATGTAAAGCTAATAGTTGTTCAAGAAACGCGTAGAGATTATAAAGGTCATAAATAAGGAGATGAATATCAAAACTAGAACACATCCACTTTTTACAATTTCTTAGAAATCAATGAAAAGCTTAAGAGTCCTGGAACATTTCTTCAAATAAAATCGTTTTTGATAACACTTTAATAAGGGATTTACACAGTTTTTTTCTTCTCGAGGATGGTTCAATTTAACATGTTAAACGAGATTCGAGCAAAGAAATTTTTCAGAATTACGAAAAATGGATAAGTTGATGATTTGTTTTTCACCTTCCCAAATATTTCGTCACTCAGTAACAAGTTTTCAACAGGTATTAATTCCTAAAAACAGTTGTTGTTTCAGGAAAATTGCATTGAACAAACAGCGTTCCTATCACACCATATTGTTTCATGACAACACCCACAATATGAGGTTAGGCAATATTTGTTTGGCGGTACACAAACATTCGTTATCATCAGGTAAATATACCTTGAATTGTTCCGCTGAATAGGGTTGTTTGTGTCGTTGGACATTACTGAAATGGGTTCCGGAAGTACACAGTTTGTTTAATTTTACGGGCCTCCTGAATACATTTTTTCATTTATTTGAAACATCAGTAAGGTAGAGTTCTTATTATAAGATACCTTCGTCAGATGAACAGTAGGTACTAGTTGCCACAACGCTTTTTTACCCTTACCTTTACCTACTCTCTCAAACCCTGATTTCTTTATCATAGGACCACCTTGAAAATATCTTCTTTCCAACAAAAAAGGATCACCAAAATTAATTCATAAACGACGTAATTAACCCCGAACAAAAATAAAATGGCGTCGATATGAGAAACATCCTTTTATGAAGTCGCTTAAAAATGAACCTTAATGTCTAATGACAGTCGTGTGATTTTCAAAGGCTCAATGTACATTATATTAAATTGTGGTCCCCTTGCTAATAAAAAGTAGTTATACCGAATACAAGTTAACCCTTTTGGGGACTCATATCCGCTTGACGTTATAAATTTTAAAACGTTTACTGTTTTTTAAGACCATTGACACGAAAGTGTTAGGCCGCTAGCCGACGAACGAAAATCGGTAACAGTTTTTAGATTTAAGGTGGTCCCTCGACCTACAGTGGACGTCATGTTATGATGATGATGAGGCAGTAGGTAGTGGACGACATGGGAAAAAATCCTTCGTTGAACATTTAATAATAATAATAATAAATCATTTCCCTATTTTCCAAAACTGGCCTTCTTTTCTTTTGACGCAGCTAGTCGCCGTATATAAACCTGTACCTACATAATATTTTGAATTATGTGTTGAAATCTAAGTTACAATCTCAGAAAAAAAGAATGACGAACGACATTCATAACAAATTAAACAAAAAACAAATTTTCAAATGTTTCCGGATAGCATCGACGTTTAATACCAGAGTGCTAAGTTAATGCCGTTGGTGTAGTGGTCAGCACGTCTGCCTCTATACCGTAGGGTAGTGGGTTCGATTCCCACAGCTGACAGGTATTTAGGTGATCGATTTTGACAATTCTCTTTTGGTTAGTAAGGAAACATCCCAAGGGTGTTCCGGCTTGAAACTCTTTTGTCCATCATAGACAAAAAATCTTTACAATACAAAGTATTTTGACTTACATACAATTCCTACTGTATTTCTCTTTGCGAAAGAAATTGCCAGGATCATGCCAAGTAGAGGTCCATAATCTCTGTAGGTATACCATAATCTCTCTGGGAAAAGTGCATGACATATAATATATACATGTTATTTTTCTTCCGGATATATATTTTATATTATTGCCCCCGTGTTGATCTAGACGTTCAGCGGTATCAGATGTGTTTCTTCCAGTACAAGATGTAAAAGGCCACCTAAGGGATATGAAGGGTACGTAAAGCAACATTTTGATCACCGGTACCTTTACTCTTTGTCCATCAAAAACTCAGCAGTCAAGTTAAAAGTGACCTAGGATACCTCAAAGTTCTGTGCCCTCCAACAGGGACTAAGGATGCGGGTTTATGTACGATATGTTATATATTTTTATGTTTATTTTTTTAGCCCACTGTTATTTATCATTTACTAGTGGATTCGACAGACGTTGTCCTGTTAATATGAATATTTTAGTTAATATGAATATTAATATGAATATAAATTTAGTATAACCTCCAGGGTGGCCTGTGCACAGCAGTGGATGACACGAAATATAAACTATCCTATCTCTCAAATTGGACGAAATTACATATAATTGCCAACTTTTGTGAATATCGGTAGGTTTGGTGAAGAGTTCATTGGGAACAAACATCATGACACTGGATTTTTATATATTACTAGCTGTCCCGGCAAACATTTGTTTTGCCATAATAAGTTGCCTTTGTACCCCGTGTATTGGGAGAAATACAACTGGCAGGTGGATAAAAAATAGATAGTAGCCGATTCTCAGACCTACTGAATACGCATATAAAATTTGGTGAAAATCGGTAAAGCCGTTTCGGAGGAGTATGGCAACGAAAACTGTGACACGAGAATTTTATATATTAGAAGATATGGTATAACCTTAAATAAATTTTAATTTAATCAATATATTATTCTTTACAAGATAGTTCAGTATAAATATTAAATAGAAATGAGATGTACCCACATTTATATTTTATAATAATCTATCATTCATTTGTCTATCTTGTAAAACAAATCAGGGGAAAATAAATTTAATTCATAATTGCGCCTAATTTTACGTGAAGTTACCTTAAAGACCATTTAAGCCTGAGGCAATCTAGAAAGTCACAAACAAAAAAGTAATTGATTCCTAATTTATCTGCTAGTAAAGCCTCACTCTAAAAACTTTTCGACAAGCTTGAAATATTCAGCGTTCAAGTTTGTCAAAGCTTCCAAAGTTAACAAAACTTCATCTTACCTAAACTTTAAGCTTCATCTAATTACAATGTAACTAGCGACGTGAAATAATGCACTGTCTATCGAAACTTTGAAATTTCCGCGCGAAACTAAGTTTGAAAACTTTTTAAATAGTCACTTCTTCACTGCATTTTTTTTTTAAGTTAATTAATAATTTCATGCACAAAAATTTTTCAAGACTCCATTGTCCATTCGTATTGCATTGGTATTTTTTAGTCGCGATTAAATCGGAATTATTTCTAGGAGCTTAGACCCCGCACGTCCGTCCGCGAGCGAGGTATCATTGAAACTGAACGCTTTGCCACCGCCGGTGGATGGCTTTCACTTTTGTCATTGAATTTCACAGCTTCGCCCGCGTATTGGACGAATTAACAGTGGCATTATTAAACGGGTCCAATTTTCCGACAATGACAAGAATCGTCTACCGTTTTTAGGATTTCGTGCGTCTAACAATTTTCATAAAGGATCAAAAAACTGCGTGGGTTTACTTGCAGTCGGGTACTTTGTGCGCAGTTTTTTCCCCTTCCTGTGTAAGATTAATTGTTCTTTTTAGGAGGTTAAATTGTAATTATAGTTGTCACACCCGTTCGCAATGTTTTAGAGTTGGATGAACTTTAGTGTCAATTTTCTAATTTATTTGCATAGATATTTTGTTTCGAATTTAATTATGATGTAAAATGTCATGTATTGTTTCTGAACACTAAATTCATGTTATTATGCATTCCACTGCCGTGTACGAGGAAACCATTAATTTTATGTCTGTTCTAAATAAGAAAAAAACATTGGTTTTTTGTTTATATTGCAAATAGCAAGAATTTGACCACCATCCCGCACGATGTGATCTAAAATGAAGCACGCTTTCTTATTAGGCAGTTCAGCTGTAACTTGAAGATTAAGGCGTAACGTTCCACAATCTGGTCGTAGCAAAGCGTTTGTTGCATTAAGTTGGTCTTGAAAATATACTTGACTAGCGACACGCCCCGGCTTCGCATGGTGACAATGGCGATATAATACAAAGTTTATTTGTAGACAACATTCACAGCTTTTTCCCATCCCCTCGTCCAGCAGTGAATGTCATGTGGCTGATGATGATGATAGTCCTCTATGTATCTCTATTATTTTATACAATACTAGCTGTCTCGGTAAACATTTGTTTTGCCATAATAAGTTGCCCTTGTACCCCGTGTATTGGGAGAAATACAACTCAGACCTACTAAATACACATAAAAAATTTGGTAAAAATCGGTAAAGCCGTTTCGGAGGAGTACGGTAATTGTGACATGGAAATTATATATATTAGGTTATAATTTTACATAAACCTTCCCCGAGAATCACTCTACCAATTAAAACAATCTGCATGAAAATTAGTTGCGCAGTTTTAAAAATGTGAGCATACATAGGGACAGACAGAAGGAAAGCAACTTTGTTTTATGCTATGTAATGATGACGTTTCGCATTTTTATACTCATTTTCTTCTATGACAGTATAGAAGGTCACTACTAGTTTCAGTATCGATTAATTATCAATGTGAATTTTTATCGAAGTTGTTGCAAGGTAGTTTCGATCAAAGAGCGTTTGATTGATGTTCGACATGGAACATCGTAGCGTATCTTATGAGAAAATAGCAACGTAAATTTAAAAAAACAAAACAAATTCTTCTGATTGTCCCGCAGTTAAAAAAATTGTACACCGAACAGGCGTGAAGACTACTTCGTCACTTGTCAGATGTAACGATTTATCTACAGCAGCCACTTGTATTCACACACGCCTGAAATGTCTTAAGAAATAGATGCGTAAATACATACACACTCACACATGAATATATACCTATACGTACACACACACATACTCACCACTACTTAAGATTAGTTTATAAATGATGTTATTACTTTATATAACTACTAAAAAAAATTGCTGTGTCCAACAGGATCTACAATGCTTGTACTACGCATCTATGTAACACCTTTTATTCTTCGTTAAATAAACTTATTGAGTACTAGTGGACTCGACAGACGTTGTTCTGTCTTAACTATTAATATGAACATCTAGGGTGGCCTGTGCCCAGCAGTGGATGTAATTTTTTTCTTTCATAAGAACCTTCTGCTGTCATTAATAAGCACAACAAAGAAAGAATTAGGGAAATCGGTCCACTCGTTCCGGAGTTATGCAATGACAACGAAAAGTGGCTTTGATTTTTATATAATAGATTAAGAATAAGTGAAATAAAATATACTGAACAATTTCACCACTCACTATCACACGCTGAAGGACAATATCGTGATGAAACCCGCATACCACAATGTGTCACTCAAATACAGTTGTTGAACCGTTGCGCCTCTGCCTACCCCGCGTTGGACATAAAAGGCGTGAAGCGTATTTTTTTTATCATTCATCAAGTTGTTTACTAGCTTCGTCTATGTTATAAAAATCTCTAATGCAAGTAATGGAAAACAAAAAGCATTATAAACACAAAAGTAAACTATACAATATCCATAGTTTTAATTACATTCCACTTAAGTTCAAGCCAAAAAGTTATTATTCTATCAAGTGCACTGCAAATTCAAGTAGGTACCTACTACGACCGCTCGCCGGGCTCGTTTACCTTTGCCCACTGTAATATAAATTAATGTTATTTTTATTTTTCAAAATATGATATTGTAGTCTACTTGTCTTTGGGCACTAGGGTGGAGAATTATAGGGTTACGTCTCTTTTTCTAGCATTTAGACCTAACACTTTTCAATGAAAATTACAGTGAGATGAGCTCCATCTTACACCGCCTTTTTGGAATAAAAAAGCATCACTATTCATTCACAGATGTAAAAAAAGTACCATGTATCCTTCGATATCGCTTAGTGAAATTTGGCCATTTACCTATCAAGTGCCTCAACCTACCACATGTTGTATTTAATAGCTACATGTCGAAACCTAACAGCTAATACATTTATTTATTACTTTAGCACAAAACTAGGTTGCAGTCAAACCTTAGTTAACAAATTAGCGCAACTGGCCCCGAGTGACGTCTGCAAGCTATCTCCTACAAATTGAGTGCTATCAAAAACACGCGAGCACTGAAAACGAGTACAATGGGGTTTAAAAAAACTGCAGGGTATCTTTATCAAGGGGTTTTCAACCGAGCTTGCTGCGAGTTAGCTTACTGAATAAGGATCAGCTTATAATGGTATCGTTTACTAGCAAAACTTACATGACAGTCACTAAGTTTTAACGACTATTTGTGTTTTTTCTAACGTGTTAGAATGTCAAGTCAATTGCAGTGCTGTGGCTTTAGCTAGAGCTGGATCGGTTATTGCCAGAGGCAAGGTAGTACACAACACAGTCGAGGCTCAATTTAAATTGCGGGTTTCATAACACAAAACTTTAAAGTCAATCTCCCTAACTGTTTTTCTTCCATTATTATTATTATTTGATTATACAGTTTTAGATCGAAAAACTTTTTGACTGTTTTAGATGACAGCTTTTGTCGCTTATAAACGATAATATATAAGGAAAGTGAACTCTATAACATTGGGTTAAATACGGTTGATGAACTGTGAGGCTGCTTACCAATTGTCTCAGCCTACCCCGCTTTGGAGATAAAATACATATATTTTTTAAATCTATTCAGTAGTTTTTGCTAGGTTTTGAAAGCCCGATCGTCATTAATTGAGCTCCGGTATATTGTGGATGTCACTATAGATTCTAGCTATAACAGAAATCACAGTGGTAAGAATATCCCGGAAAAAATCCATACAAACCTTCGCGTTTACAAAATTAGTAAGGAACTGACGTACAGAGCTGTGAAATAGTTATCTATTATCTACCTACGTGCCTCACCTTTTTCTATTATCTAAGGTCGAACTTCGTCTGTCGAATAATACGCACCGGTCTCTCAGAGTAGTAAACGGAGATAATAGATCTCCAACTCAGTTAGCGCAGTTGTACCCTAATAATAATATATCCGATAGTCAATAGCAATTTTGTGTAAACTACGATCGTGTAAATTCAAGTCAGCTGTCGACACTGAATGTTAAAATTGTTTTCGCAAATTTGATTCTACAGTAAAGGTTAAAAAGTTTAAGGATATTTTATTTTCAAGTTTCATCGCAGTTTTTCTTTTGCGTTGCAGTAAGAAAACTTGCATTGTTACATTGTTTTAGCGGAGCTGAAAAGCTTGCGCTGAATCGTTCGTTGGTACTTCGTATTATTATCGAAGTTAAGTATCAGTTTTTAGATTTAGGTTTATTCGGACTAGGAGCTAGCAATTTGTAACTGAAGGACCATATTTAACTCTTTATTATAGTAAACAAACGGAACGCCCCGGTTTCCCTACTATACTATAAACCTTTTTCTAAAATCACTCTATCTATTAAAGAAAACCGCAACAAAATCCGTTGCGTAGTTTTAAAAAATTAAGCCCTATGTATATAGGGACAGACAACGGGGGGCGACTTTATGTTATACTAAGTAATGAGAATGTGGCCGAAGTGTCCTTGTGATTCTAATGTTCCGTCCTTCCCATTTTAAGGATTACGGAAGTAAGTGCATATATGTATGTTAAGCATCAGTGGGCGCAGAGATTGTATTGGACGGGTGCCCCCCTGTGGTAACCTTGCGCTCTTCATAGCGGAAACTTGATTCATTCCCGAATAATTGTGATACCGGTAACGTTTGGAGGAATTGAGCCCGCGTGATTAACCAGACTTAGTTCTAGCCATCAATGCTTGGAGACCCGACTAACGCCCGGATCAATAATTTACGGATAACCGGTAGTTGCTTTCATACAATTTGCACAGAGCCTCACTAAAACGGAAGACTGTATAAAAGATAAACGTTTTTGAATAAGTATTAACTGTATTGCATATTTAAGCCTTATTGTTTTCTTTAATAAATAAATAAATAAATCAAATGCCAATTATACTGAAATTATACAGCACATAAAACACACACAAGCGTTTGACCACCACTCTGCCGAGGTCAATCAGCGATGTGGTCTACGATGGAACTGTATGCAACAAACGACCCGTTACTCGAAAATATGATAAAGGAACCAGAGTTGAAAGACAGCAACACTCTGTTCAGACAATTATCAACATTTTAATCTATTCATATGCAAATTAAGCCATTCTGGTGACAATCTAATCAAACTAAGTGCTGGTGTTATTTAGTCTATTCATAGTTTTAATGAATACAAACATGAATAAATAAAATAAAATTCAAAGTGGTTTTAGAGTTGCTTTTAGATATAGTCAAATATAATTTCAAAATCTTTTAGATTGTTTCTTTTCATAACGTTATTGTGTATAGTGTATACGTTTCCCATTTTTAAGAATGTTTAACAATCTAGCCTCTTTCTTTTTTAACATTATTTCTCTTTCTTGGAGTATGGGGCCTAGTCAATTCTATTTTCTTTATTTAGGACAACCAACAAGACATACACAAAAACAATAAATTTGTGACAGGTGTAACAAAGCAAGTGTTTTCTTAATTAAAGGCTGCCATTGCCCAATATGTCCAGCAGTGGACAAGTATGGGCTGATGATGATGATGATAGCCCAATAACCAATTGTATCTTTAATATCCTCCTATTCTCTAATACCATAAAGTTGTCTACACCCCAAAACTCAGCAACACGCCCCTGGCGCCGGTTTACGTCGATAATTTAACACGAGCTCACCAGGTTTTCCCACGAACCAGCACTAAAGTGTGGTGTGCAGACACCTTTATTTTACTACGGCAAAACTACGGCGTAGTACCGACTACGGATATTAATCGTAGCAACTTCGTAGCAATTAAATATATCACTGCACCGTAATCTATTGTTTGTAAGATCGTCTATCTTGGATGCTTTCTGCAACTTCATTATTAGTTCGGTAAGTACAGAATGAGTAGTTGGCAGCTCCAAGTTCCAAATGCATCAGTTATCAATCACTGTAGTGCATTGAGTAGAAGGATAAACTATGTAGGTATAAAGACTAGGTAGGTATTAATCATTTAATCCATATTAATATTATAAACGCTCAAAGTAACTAGATTTCACACCAAAACCTACTGGAAATTTGGTAAACAGATAGTTTAGAGTCTGATAAAGGACATAAGCTATATTTTAATTGGAAAATAAAGCATTGCAAGTAATGTATGTTGACAAAACAATGGTGATTGCTAGTTTATTCTAAATTTAAAAAATGGCAAACGTTTTAAAATGTTTTTCTCAGAAAGCTTACACAAGTGCTTTGTAAACTGCATTACATACATACTTATTATAAGTACCGAAAATAACAAAGTATCTCTACTGTATCAAGTTAGCTCTACATTAATATGTTCAAACACAAATATAGGCTCGCAACTGTATTACAGAACACAGTCCCATGATTTTGTCTCACGTCTGTTTGATCGATCGTATGTTAAAGTAATTTATTTATAACAGTTGTCAATCAATATGGCACTTATATCGAGATAACTGTCAGTATTGTTTTAGGAGATTATGCCAGATAAATCACATCTAATATTTATGTATTAAATCGGTTCGGAAATTGTGACTTTTTCTACAATTGACCCCTAGTAGGTATAGCACGGGCGTCAAGAACAGGGCGCTGTGATCGACTGTTATGTCGCGCTTCGTACGACTCAGCTTGTTCCAACAAATCGCATCGCGTTATGTCCTGTCACTTCTTTTTTGGAGCGGAGTGCTAGGGAAGCAGAAACGTTGGCGGCCACATCGAACAATCGACCTTGAAATTCTCCTGACATATTGTAACTTACAACGTAATCTTGTAGGTACTTATACTACTGAAAACGACGCTGCTTCAGAACACTTAACAGTGTAGAAGGGGATCAATAATGGTAAGTGGCAATTTATAGTGAAGTATGTAAATGAGAGACCAATATCTTAGCATTCCATGGATTCACCGTGCGGGTGCCGGGTCCATAGCGTGGTAAAAGGAGGAAACTGTGCGCTAGTGTTTGGGACTTGCGACCCAAATGTAGGTTTATGTAATATTTGACACTCAGTTACGGAAGCCAATATGAATAAGACTAAGATATTCCCTTACTCCCTTCACATACATCCCTTACTAGATTATGAGGCAACTTCCTCATTTCATTTTCCTGCCCTTATCCCACACTAGGTGGGGTCGGCGCAACACGTTTCCTTTCGCCATTCATCTCTGTCCTTCGTCATCTCTGCAGTTAAACCTTTCACGCACATGTCATTATTCGCACGAGCCATCCATACCTTCTTTGGTGTCCCTCTTTTAGTTCTCATTATGTTTATATAAATGTGTTTTACCGTTCTACGAGTCTTGAATTCTATGTCTCTGTATAAGATAGGTGCTTAAACAAATCTTCATATCATTGAATTCGAAGACAGAGTCGCCGGATGCGCCAAATTGAATTGAAATCGACCCGACTGAGAGGCGGGTGATTGTCTTTACAAATAGGGTCACGTCCATTTGTTTAGGTACTTTTAGGTATTGAACATTGATTGCCCGAAGGAGCGTTGTTATGTGCGGCCGGTGGACTATTCTGAGTATACTAATAATATCTTGGGATATTTCACGCAGAATCATTTGACTCTAAACTATTATGGCTGCCAGAGACTGTATGTACTTAAAGAAATACTTTTAAATCAATGCATTGCAACCGTGCGTCGGCTAAACATGCACAAGAAAACACGTTTGAAATAGGCCTAGTGATCTCGTCTTTTGTTCGTGGAATAGGGCAACAAGAAAACATAATTAACATGGCAACTCAATATTGTTCACCGGGTATAAAGGCGCGAATATAATTAAATACAATCTCGAGCTTACCTTTGTTATTTTACTCGACGTTTCGACGCAGTTGCATCCGTCGTGGTCACGAATGGCCAATATTGAGTTATAACGTCTGTGCGCGTTTCATTAAAAAATGATTGACATGGGTCTAGTGGTCTGGTCATTTGTTCGTTCGATTCCCGGGCGTATCGATATTAGCTATATGTACGTATATCATTACGATTCATGGTTCACATCAATGTTAATAAAGACACCAATGATTTGAAGAGATAAATATGTATGAATCGTGATTGTAAGTTAAAAAAATAGAACTCCCTACAATTCACTGGTACATTGTACCTACATAGTACGAGTAGACATAATAATATGGTTTTACCTTTGTGCAATTTTAAAATTTTCAAGCACCAAAAAAAGTTTGTCAGTTAGAACAAAATAAACTTTGCTGCTTAGCAAAGCAAACAACATTCCTTAGTTGACTTTACTTGTATACGCCAACTCCAAGTTATACGGAGCTGATCTAATCACAAAAACACGCAGAATGCTAGTTCAGTTTGGCCCAAATTGTATATCTCTTCATGTCCGCTAACCAACAATGAAACAAAGCAAACAGAGAGTAGTCTGCATTTCACCCCATAAAAAGGTAGGATAAAAAGTACAGTTTATTGCACAAAAATCTTTACAGTGAGTAAAGTGGAAAATATCGGGTACATTGAACTCTAAATCGGGGTTAGGGAACAGATATTAGCAGAGCTGACTCGAGTGTTACGTAAATAATTGGATGCTGGCAACCAAGAAGCTTGTGCCCTTGTGTGTTGTACGTACTATATAGTAAAAGAGAAAATGTAAAAACATACCAAACGTATACAGTCCTTGAAGAAGGAATACTCCCACTCCCTTAGGTTAAAAACCCTTGCAGGGTTGAGGTTTTCTTAACAAGTGCCTCTGCTTACTCCACATTAGGATTAAAAGGTAGGTACCAAGGTTTTGTCGTTATCATCAGCCTTATGACGTCCACTGCTGGACAAGAGCCTCCCCCAATGATAATGCGTGGCGATTATGAAAATACCAATAATCGTCACGCATTGGCAGGCGGATTGGCGATCGCAGTGGTGTTGTGGTTTATCTAACAGAGAGCGATGCCGCCCGTCCTCTGGAGAGTTCCCTCGTCCACCTCTTCACCTCTTACTACCCCCATGAGGGGAAAAGTTGGGCTGGGGTGTCTTAACATACGGAATTTGTTATTAACTAAGCTTAATTTATGTATTACTACTGTACTGTACTAAAATATATAAACTAAAACTGAAAATAATGACTGTTTAATTCATCACTGACTCATCATCGGCCAGCCCAAACCCTTGACCCTAGTAAGCTGAAATTTCGCAGAGGGGTCCTTTTACGTGACATAATAAAAGGATTTTTCAAAATTCGTCTCCTAAGGAGGAAAAGGGGGGTAGAAGTTCTAAAATATGGTGGTAGTATTTTTTAAAAGAGGCCACGCGAATGAAATCGCGGGGCATCCACTAGTATATATACAAATACTGTGTAATACGAAAACACCCTTTTGAGCGGAAGTCAACTGTTTCCATAAACCCTAGTGAGTTCATTGACATCTGGTGAAATGTCCTAAGTAGAAACAGAAACTTCGGTGTAAAAGGGTATTTTCGATTCACCCTGTATATATTATTACCTAATCGTTAACGTCGTCCACTTTGCTGAAGCGCTAGAAGATAAAAGCGTTGAAACCCTCATTTCGTTGCCACAAGTGCGTCATGGACTTAGTTTCGGATTTATATGTTGATACCGGATACCGGCATGGTATTACCCCCAACGGGGCCGCATCGACACTGCTAAAATGCTTCCAATAATCTACCCTTGTAATTGCATCTCTATTGAATACGTACAGTCGGCCACGAATCCGGTCTACCGTCATAAGGCTGAGCTCATATAAATGTTACTGGACATCAAGGTTAAACTTACCTCATCATCATCAGCCACATAACGTCAACTGCTGGACGAGGGCCTCCCGCAATGAGATCCATCATTTGGGGTGAAATGCCAGTAATCGCCACGCTTGGCAGGCGGGTTGGCGATCGCAGTGGTGTTGTGGTTTAACTCACAGAGAGCGCTGCTGCCCGTCCTCTGGAGAGCTCCCTCGGTCGCCTCTTACGACCCCCATGACGGGAAAAGTTGGGCTGGGGTTAAGTTACCTACTTCTACTTAAATCATTTTATAAAGGAACGCGCACTGGCATTATATTAAAAGTTTAAAACAGATACCTCGGGTCAGCTCGCGACCACGGCACATGTAACTGTGTCGAAACGTCGGGCAAACAACGTAGGTAAGCTGAATGCTTATTTTTGGTTAATTTTCGCGCCGTAATAGCGGTTTTAAACTTTTAATATTTAATTTTATACTGGTCTCAATGGGGTTTCTGTTTCTATTCGTTATGATAGATGGCACATTCTGTATTAAGGAGGATTAATGTCAACTAAATGTCTGACGTTATTAAATATTAACAGTCATTATTAAAGGTGACAGTTCATTTTTTATAGTTTGTTTACATACATTTAATAAGTGCCAGTGTGTGTCGGTGCCAGTACCTACCAGTGACATCTAGATATCTAGATGTTTTTGGTGTTTGAAAATTCCTCATAAACGTAATTAATCTTATCGTCAATCTAAAACCAGATTTTTTATTGCACATTCACAATAAACGAAAAATATTCTCAGGTTTAAAGGTAACAAATTGGGATATATAAAAGTTTTCGTTAGAAAAGGGGCTTAGGCTAGGGATTCCCACAGTAAAGTCGGTCAGAAATGACTTTTTGAGCCTTCATCAGGGATAATTAGTTGACTTAAACCGTGACTGTATATAACAACTCTAACTTATTGATAAAACATCAATATGTGACTTAGGAAGTGTCATCAAAATCAGTAGACCACTTTTTTATCCGACCGTACAGTAGACCGGTGTTTCATGACACTTCGTTTGTCACTGAATTTTTTTTAACCTTCTGACTAATATTGTTTTAATTACAGTTTTCAACTCCGAATATTACAAATAGCCCTGAAAATTACAGATTCCATGTGTCATATACAGAAGAAGTTGGCGATTAAAAGCTTAAATACTCGTAAGTTAATGCGTTCATAATGACAGTGGAAAAATGAACCTTCTTGTCTAATAACAATCATATGCATTTTAAGCTTAATTTTCCGCGCGGATCGTACCGTAAGTGCGACAGTTTAATCCCGTGTTGCTTTAAATGTGAAACGACTTAAAACAGATTCAAATGTTTACCTTTGAGACATGTTACCAAACAATTGTACTTTTATATGAATAAACTCAAAAATCAGACGGATTTCGATATTACCCGATGTCGATATTCTCACACTCTTCCAATGCTACATTATAGAACATCATACCTGAGAACGTAGGCAATATTTATCCCAATATTCTCACGGGATCGAAAAAGACACGTGAGTAACACCACGCGGTACAGTTCGTAATCGATATATTAAATTACTCACTCTAAGCTTGAATTATTATATTAGAAATAATTTGGGCTCACCCCTTGTCACGTTGGGTTAAACACGCTTGGTGAACTGTAAGTATTTGCTTAGCAAGTGCCTAACTCGCTTTCGGAAACGTGTGAAGTATATTATTACAAATTATTTATTAGACAGTACAAGAGTTTCTAAACTTCCTGTCCGCCTCTCGAGGATGTGGTTGTTACGCCTGTCCACGGCACATTCTCTTAACCCTTTTGCGGACACATCTTGATCGTCGTAAGTCATTACAGTGAAACTACTACCTTCTTCTTTAGTGTCCATACTACCATAAGGAATGCATAAGAAAACATAACGTATTAGCATCGAAAACCTACCGATCGTGACATCAGACAAGTTATCCACAGATGTCCTACCTCGCTATTAATACTATATATTACTCATAGTAAAAATATTGAAGAAGAAAAAATTAAAAGAAAATACCACAATATTATTAAAAAAAAAACACTTCTACCAGTTCTAGTAACCTTTTTTTTATCTTGGGGAAATCCGTTATATGGACACCCCACCGCTAACGGGGACAGCGGCGGGGTTATGTGGGACTTGTACCCACTAAACCCCCACGATGACCGCTCCCGCGATATTGGCGGGGCCCCCGGAACAGCCTGAGACCAGCAACAGACGGAAATCCTGATTTCCTTTAAAATATTTTCTGTCAAACGCGAAACATGAAAATTGTTTCATAAACAACTAAGTTATCCGCGAACAAACATAAAAAAGAATTTTTAAACGGCCGAATCGAGAAAGGCTCCTGTTTTGAAGTCTCTTAAAAATGGAAAGGTAAAAGAAGATTTTGGATACAGTTTTTAGTTTACAGTGAAGTTTCACTAGCCGTTTATGCTACCGATCTCTTATAGCTTCCATCATCATCATCATCAGCCCATACCTGTCCACTGCTGGACATAGGCCTCTCCAATTGCACGCCACTGGGATCTGTTTTCGGCTTCTCGCATCCAGCTTCTGCCAGCCATCTTGCGTATATCATCCGTCCACCTTGCCTGAGGGCGTCCTACACTCCGTTTGCCGAGACGCGGTCTCCACTCGAGAACTCGTTTTCCCCAACGGCCATCGGTTCTACGGCAAATATGGCCGGCCCACTGCCACTTCAGCTTGCTAAAACGATGAGCTATGTCGATGACTTTGGTTCTCTGTCGGATTACTTCATTTCTGATTCGATCCTTCAGAGAAACGCCGAGCATAGCCCTTTCCATAGCACGCTGTGCGACTTTGAGCTTGTGGGCCAGCCGTGCCGTCAGGGTCCACGTCTCAGCTCCGTATGTCATTACAGGTAGGACACACTGATTGAAGACCTTTGTCTTCAGGCACTGTGGGATCGCTGATGTTAAGACTTGACGTAACTTCCCAAATGCTGCCCAACCCAGCTGAATTCTTCTGTTTACCTCGTCCTCGAAGTTGTTTCTACCCAACTGCAATGTCTCCCCAAGGTATACATATTTTTGAACAACTTCGAGAACGGTGCCGTGTACTGAAATCGGTTCCGGTAGAACATGTTCATTGACCTTGGTTTTATCCAAGTTCATCCGTAGGCCGATCCGTAGAGAAGAATCAGCTAGGTCATTCAGCATCAGTTGAAGGTCCTGCAGCGTTTCTGCCATGATGACGATGTCGTCTGCAAATCGCAAGTGAGAGATGTGTTCGCCATTGATGTTGATGCCACGTCCTTTCCAATGCAGCGTCTTGAACATATCCTCCATTGCATTTGTGAACAATTTCGGGGAAATAACATCCCCTTGTCTCACTCCTCGATGCAATGGTATGGGACGTGTCTGCTGATTTTGTACTTGGACGGACATGGGGCAGCCTCGTAGAGGCATCTTATCACTTGGATGTATCGCCAGTCAACTTGGCAACGCTGCAGAGACTCCAGAACGGACCAGATCTCAACCGAGTCAAAGGCCTTCTCATAGTCCACGAATGCTAGACACAGGGGCAGATTATATTCTTCAGTTTTTTCTATGATCTGCCGCACTGTGTGGATGTGGTCTATGGTGCCATAACCGCTCCGAAATCCAGCATAGCTTCCATACAACACTGTCAACCTTACTTAATCTCGAGAAAGTAATAGATAGTCGTAGATTAGACAAGAAAAGGTTTATGACCGAGAAAGAGTGCTTAACCTCTCACTAAGTATAATGGCATAACAATTTCAGGAACAAGCTCACCACCACCCAAGCCCTACCTGCCTCTCGGCGTACGGGCCATTCTCTGGAGAAGTACGCGTCTACTTGCTTTTGCCTCTTTTCAACGCACACGTTTTCTTGACTCCATATAAATTATCTTTGTCCATCCCTGTTTTGTTGCCAGCTCCCTTCCTTTCTGGGGCAAGACGACTACAATCACCGAGACTTCGCGTGGGGTCTTCGTCGCGTATTCAGTTGTGAATAGGCTTCAGGTGTTATTTGTGCATAATGAGATAACATTCGGATTTAGCTACTATTGCCGACGGTACATTCGATCTATGCCCCACATTCCACCTAGTTAATAGCAACAATCTTAGGTCACTGACTTATTTTTATTTATTCTCTCTGCCTATACTTAGGTATCCATTAACTCTCTTGTGACGAGAAAAACATTTGTGTTGTTGTTTTTACACTTTATCGCCGCAACATAGAGTTCAAAATAAAACAGTCACTATAAATAACGAATGCTAATGATCATGGGGTTAATACTCCACTGTAAGAACATACATATCACATCATTTCCGCCCTGACAACATTGGGATTAAATAGATAAATTTTGAAGGTTCATCGACATTGAGTGTCAATGAACCTTTACACATTTTGAACATCCACACCGTACCTACGTATCGAATTAAGATTAGGCTAGTACTGAGTTCGTAACACAACAACATCTTCATAGTCCCAGAGATGATAGGCAGATATAATATACAACCACCTAATACAATTCTATCTTTATCGTCAATCTTTTCATACTCTACCTTTACATAGGATGAAGGAGGCCTTTCCTTAGATTTAAGATGTCACCGATTTGGTAGGTGAACGTTCAACGATGTACTTTAATAGATATTTTTACTCAATTCTTTCTTAAATATCCTTTCGTACATTATTTTAATATGAATAAACTACAGAGAGCATTCCTTTATCCACCCTTGTTCCACGATTTTTGTCTAAGATTAGCTATGAAATTAACGTTCCCGCTCTATTTTAATATATGTTGGCTCTTTTGAAAAGTTTGCCCTGTAATATATATATATATATATTGCCAAAGCGGGGTAGACAGAGGCACTTGCAAATTACTACGGTTCACCAAGCGTATTTAACCCAACGTGACAGGGAGTGAGCCCATCGCGGTTATAAGGTTCACACACCTTGTGGTGTGTGTGTGTCGCGATGTTGTCCTTAACCGTACGAGCGTTGCGTTGCGTACAGGCTCTGAAAAAGACTCCCATTGGTACACGTCCAGTAGCCGGACTCGAACCCGCTACCTCCCAGTTACAAGTCAAGGATCCGACGAACTGGACCACAGACGCTCTAAAAAGCTCTTTAGTCGAGGAACAAGCTCATACTAGGAGATACGGTATGTGCAGGTCGGCTTACAGGCATTATCTGGAGACGTGTGCATTTAATTGCGTTCTTCGTATTTTAATCACATTCACTTTATTGACACCATGCAATGATGTTGCATAACCATACCCATGATGAATTGAATGATCACCTCATCAAGTTTCACCAACTTTGTGAAAATCAATTATTATTAAAAATGGTACTCTTAATATGTAATTTTTATTCCTTACAACCATTGAAAATGCGCTCTCGAAGTATAAAAATAATTGTGACCGCTTTTGGTTATCCCATTATTTGTGTGTTAAGCAATGCAAGAACATACACCCTTTGAGCATGTAAGTCCTTTCATTGTGTCTAAAAAATGTAGTGAAATAACATTAAAAATACTACCAATATCAAACAACTTGAGTGCATATTCAGATCAGCGAAATGGAGGAATGCCATTTATTACCATGTATTTGTTACTTTTCATTCCAACGGTAAATTGAAGAACATTTTTTATATTGCAGATTAAATACAAAAGGCCATACAATGCGTACAATTTATTTGCATTATTGAAATCGAAACGGTATACACTACCACTGTAAGATTATACTAAATGAATCGACATTAACATTCGTTACTGGGTTTTCGGTGATAAATACAGTATTAAGTCTAAACATTTCACTAAACGCAGAAGTTTGACCTCGTTCAATGAATCACTAGGTGAGATTTGTACAGAAATAAATCACAGGAGTCTGGGCTTATTCTGTTAAGGCCTCTACACAACACACCAGCCGGGTTGAAGCGCCGGGCTTGTTTTGCGATTATCCTGCCGGTAACTTAACTATAGCGTCGAGTTTGATGTGTAGAGGCCTTTATGTTTCTCAGAAAATAAATTTAGTAGGTAAGATGGGACTAGATATTTCAAGTTGAGATTACACACTATGTAAGAAGAAATGCTTTATTTTAATTAAATATAAGGTTATTGTTGGAGTGATTAGCTGGTCTATGGTATTTGGCCCATTGAGATACCCTGCATAATAAGAGCGTAGTCAGTAGTCGGATACTTCACTTGTGATCGCAGGGAAGGTAATGTGAAGGGAGGTCGCGAGTTCGAGTCCGGCTGTACTGGTCCTTGTACCAACAAGAGTCTAATCCAAAAGCACTTATTTTGTACCCAAAAAAGTGTCACAATCAGACATGAGATTTCTGTTACCTTTACGAAGCAATGTAGCAACCTTGTTGGTATAATATTACGTACATTACTTTGAAGTTGTAAGTAATTAGTTCCTATTTTCGACAAACACCAGTCATCAACATCGCAGATGAGCCCACTCTGAAGTGCTCAAGCTATTTATATCAAGTTTATCAAATTAAGCCTCTGTCTCAAGACGATATCATCATAATTTGTCTAGATGATGGCTGCGCTGATTCTACACAAATAAGCGTCGTTCGATCTTTTTTGCATTCAGACTTTACCAATAGTATTATTAGCCTACTGGATCCTACTTTAAGGCGTCGGCTCTCCCTTTCTCCAGTCTTAGCGATTCTAGGCTGATGTCAACCAACCTTTTTTTTATTTTAAGAGGGGATTAACCTCATTGATATTCCGCTGCTACAGGGACGACGACAGGGCAGTGTAAGACTCCTACGGACTAATACCCCCCGGATGGCCCTCAGCTATCGCTGGGCGGGTGTCCTGGGCACCCAGAGGACATTCTTCAGGCCCCACACAACGCGCGACCAACCCCATAAGGGTTCACCTTGGTGTGGACGGTGATTTGTCAACGCCAGTATGCTCCTATTTTACGTCGGCAACCGGACCATTCGGCACCGCTGTTCGATTGTTTGTGTAGGTGCGAGAAGTGACGTCAGGGTCTAACCACTCCTTCTGGTGCTAAGCGGCCTCCTTAGCGACCTCCTTAGCGACCATGACTTCATAATTATAAAAAGCCGCCAAGGACAGATTCTTCTCCAGCATGGTGCGAAGCGCCCCCCAGGCTTGACACACCTCCAAAGTATGCTGCGCCGTATCTTAGTGGCAGTTGGAGTAGTGGTGACACATCAGTCTTTGAGCACGGTGGAAGATCTCGTCGCACCACCTCTACCGACGGGGGCCCCGTTATCTCTTAACGTTCGTTGGTCACCAGCTTATTTACCGAGGACATACCCCGAGGGTGATCACATATGAATTACTACTATCCATTTGGCGGACCAGCACACTCACATTGGTGGAGGAATGCGCAACATCGATCGTTGTGGACCAGCTTTGGGAGAAGCCTATGTTCAGCAGTCTTCTCTATGTACTGCCGCACTGCTGTGTGGATGTGGTCTATGGTTCCGTAACCGCTCCGAAATCAGTCCACCTTGCTTGAGAGCGTCTTACACTCCGTTCGCCAAGACGCGGCCTCCATTTGAGAACTCGTTTGAACATGAACCACAAACATTACTTATTCATATATTGTGTTTTTCAAATGAACTCCGTTTCTGTTGTGTAGGAAAATTTATGGCGCGGCAGACATCACTGACCTTGATTTAAGTAATTACAGGGAATTAAGAGGGTGAGGGTGCAAAGCGATCCTCTCTAGAAGTGTTTTTTGGCACGAGTAAGCAATTTCACCTAAGGGATCACAAACTGAAGGAGTTGTTTCCTTAACGCAATATTCACAACTTAGTTAACTGTAAAATTCCAATTAAACAATGGCGTATACTTAATTAATGTTATATTTATAACGGAGACAGATTGACAGTGTGTGTATGTGTGTGGAAATTTCAATATTCTATGCGAAAATAGGTTTGTATATTATACTAGCTGTACCAGGCGGTGTTACTCGCGTTTTTTCGTTCCCTTGGCAATTTGGGGATAAAATATAGCCTATGTTACTCAGGAATAATGTAGCTTTCTAACAGTGAAAGAATTTTTCAAATCTGCCCAGTAGTTTTGGAGCCTATTCAATTCAAACAAACAAAAATCAAACCTTTCCTCTTTATAATATTGGTATACACAAAAAGCCGTGTGTGGTGACGACGAATACGAATAAAATACATGTGTCACTACAGGAAGCAAATTATATTCCGGGATAAAAATTATCCAAAATATTAATCCAGTGTATAAGGTAGACCACATAGCTTCACATGCGTCGATTAACCCTGGAGTAGTCGCGCCCCTAAAACTGACGTTAGTGGTCGCGTGGATTACCTACGTAATCCACTTTTAAAATGACAAAAAACGGATTATTTTAAATCAAACCTTTATTAAATGCTACTTATTATTAAGTTTTCTTCTTTATCTATTACAAATAATCAACAAACTTAAAAAAAAACTCAACTTCTGGTTTTAATAACAATCATAAATAAAAAAAACAGATTTTCCTTAGTTCACAAATTCACTTATTCTAGTTAAACCATAAAAATAGGAACTCTTATAGAGATCATTAAAAAATTTGTTAACATTTTCTAGACACGAAAGACAAACTACTTTGGAATGGTCCGGGCAAATGTGTTTTCGGCACTTGTTACATGTTTTTCGAGTGCTTTTGTTTCGCTTTCTTCCGCAGTCAACACATCGACGAATACAAATGCTTTCCGTTGATTCTGAGGTCCATGGCTGGCTCTGATCTGGAGATACTCCAAGGAAGTCTTTTATTTTGAAAGATAGAGGTCTAGGCAATATTTTACAAGTACACGGAGCATCGACTCGATCACTCTGTAGGGTTTTAGGTACTTAGACATTTTGTGAGCATGGATTACAATAGTAATCCACGCGACCACTCCAGGGTTAACATCAGGCAGGATGCTGGTCAAACACTTGTTCATAGCGATAAAAGGTATCTGCATGCGAAATATTAACCAAATCTGTCCAGCCGTTTAGACGTTATTCGCGAACGAGCAGACAGACATTTTTCAAAAAACATAAATTCGGCAACCGTAACTTGATATAATCCACTAGTTTTCTCGTAAAAGAATCAATGTACAGTTTTGGACCCTGAACAGTTTTATTATAGTATAGGATAGATAGAAGATAGATAAGATAGAAAATATATAAATAGAAGAAGATAGACTAAGTTTGTTATGTATTAAGTTTATTATAATCTATACTAATATTATAAAGTTGAAAAGTTTGTTTGTTTGAACGCGCTAATCTCAGGAACTACTGGTTCGAATTGAAAAAATAATTTTGTGTTGAATATACCATTTATCGAAAAAGGCTTTAGGCTATATAACATCACGCTCCAACTAGGTATTAGGAGCGAAAAAATAATGTAAAATGTGAAAAAAAAACCGGGGAAAATTATTTATCCTTGAGGGCTTCCGTTGCGTGCGGTTGCGGTGCAAGATACCAACAATATATGTGCAAAAGAATTATTTATTCTAATACTAGCAAACACGGCGAACTCCGTTTCGCCACCAGATGGCTTCGCTTCGTTTTCCCGCTTTTCTGTTGAAATTTTTCTTAAATTTTCTTTGCTATAAACCTTACGGAGCCTGAGACCTTTCCAACGAATGCAAAACCGTGGAAATCAGTTCGTGTGTTCTGAAGTTATAACGTCAGGGAGGAAAAC
Source organism: Conopomorpha cramerella (assembly GCA_012932125.1). Lineage (NCBI taxonomy): Eukaryota > Metazoa > Arthropoda > Insecta > Lepidoptera > Gracillariidae > Conopomorpha > Conopomorpha cramerella. The sequence goes on from SJJU01000331.1 coordinate 129,326, forward strand.
CCGACTTATTTTTATATAGTAGATTATAAAGAGGAAATAATTGTATGGATGGATGTTTGTAACGAATAAAAGCTACTTGACGAAGGGACGAAAAAAATTGCCAGTAACACTGCACGGTACAGCTTACAGTATACTTACATATAATTTTAGAGAGTTTCATAAATGCTATAATTGTTGAGAATTTACGAAATTACCTTATTGCAGGGACGGAACGAAGTTTATAAAAAACATAAATTAAAATCGCACAATGGAAATAGAAATTTCATTACAATAACTGTCGCACCTGAACAGTCCCCTCAACGCGGATATGATGAAATCTTGAATTCACTTCCCCTTACTTCGCCTCGAGGTATGTGGAACATAATAACACAAAGGAACGTAATTATTATTATCACCAAAATAATCACTGTTTTAATGGAGTGGAACGAGACGTGAATAACTTTGAAGGACTGTTTCATCGACACATATATATATCTCCCATTTCATTAACGTAATTATAATAGTGTAGTGTGTGCTAATCTTTAAATATATATTTTTTAATTTTCTTATGACACCTACGACGAGAAAAGTTGGACTGGGACGTTACATAAGGTGGTCATAATCTAGGTACATAATTTCTGTAAATGATAAACGGTAGCTTTTTACCAAATAAAAAGAGACTGGACATTCTATAACCAACCGAGCTAAAATGAAAAATGAAACCTTCTTAAAAGTACGTTTATACTAGACAAAACATCGTATATAGTTAAGAAAACAACACTATTGTACACTACGAACTGCATCACTGTCCCGACTTATAATCCGCATTCCTCAAAGTTTCACACGCAACGACCTCGACATTATAAGGCTTCTTACACATTGATACGTGTATTTGTAAACAGTTCAGTAGTATTGAAAATTTTCCTACTTTCCTTTAAGAATTGTATGGTACCGTATCAAATTAATAATTATTCGGAAACTGCCCTCATACACAGATCTCTCAAGCTCAAGTTATGTCTATCCTACTCTAATAGTATTTTTGTGTGTCGCTTCGCCCTACGATCTTTATAGACCCCCTCGATTAATTGGGTCTGCCATCGTCAAATCCTGACTTTCTTATGATGGAGTCAATTTTGATATATCATTCCAACAAAGAAAGAATCATAGGTTCGTATACGACTAAGGTATGCACGAACAAACATTAAACGAGCATCTATACGGTCGAATTGAGAAAGACTCCTTTTCTGAAGTCGCTTAAAAAGAGACTAACTATTACTCAAGCCTCACTGGGAGCACTGATTATTGTGAAATACAGGACAATACATATAGTGTAAGGAGCATTACAACAATTATCACGACGAGTGGTTGAACCCACTAAAACATCCTTGGTATTATCACCATTAAAAAAATCCGATTTGGGATAAAAAGGCGTGAAGTATGACCAATTTGAGATATTTGAGTTTTTTTTTTTAAAAGGGCCTACTACAACCAGTAAAATATTAAGACTTGTGGTTTACTCATAGATGCCATTGCCAGAACTGAATTAAATTTAAATGGGACGAAAGGGGATACATCTAATATCCAAATCGCTTCATCCAGTCAAAAAAAATTAGGGAAATACATGATTTTTTTTAAAAGAATCGTCCTTTTTAAGTCGGCTAAAAATTGGTGTATTAAAACTAAAAATATTGTACAAAGTTCGTCTCAACTAACTAACCCATCCTTGATGTTACGTGGAAGTCTGAGAGCCTTCCTAAAAAAAGCTATGATGGTGTCAACGCGGGTTTACCTTCCAAGTCGTGGGTGTTGTGGCCGCAATATTATACTGAAATACACAACAAACACTAAGCGTCCGTTCACGAGCTAGAGATAGCAGCCGGTTACGTGTAAATTATACCCTTTGTACGTCACTTGTGGCTAAAAATGAAGCTGTGGTCGAACTGTACATCAATACATAGTATGACACAAACTCGTCTCCCGTTGTCTGTCTCTATATTATATCGCATAGTTAGAACAAAAAGGACCCAATACGAAACATTTTGAAATTTTAGTTTTGTATCTTTTATAGTAAGGTTCAATTTCATAAAATGACACATTTGGTTGTGTGTCCCTTTAGTTCTAACTGTGCGATATGCTTAGTTCTTTAAAACGACGCAACGTTTTTTGATTCGGTTTCGTTTATGCATAAAACATGCATAATTATAATAACTTATATAATGTATATTGGAAACAAATACAACTTTTGGTACGTCAGCTATTAATTCATGTGCATATGTGTATCGACCATAGGGGTAGGAAGAAATTTGATATAACTTATTATCGGTAGTCTGTAAAAATACTATAAGCGCACAGTAATGTACAGGATTTCTACAGAAATTCTATTGTTGGCCTCCTGGAGTCAGACTCCAACCCCGTCCGAATGCATACCGAGTTATCTAACTAACCGGCTAGTCTATAGCCTAGTCCACATAAATACATAAGTGTATGTAGTACAAAGCAATAAAGGAGTGGAAACCTCATTACGATGCTCACCACGTTACACAGATTCCTGCACTCTGTGCCAAGTTTGTTGCAAAGTTTGAAAATCTAGTAGCATCTTCATTCTCCCTACTATGGAAACCGGCTGTATCTTTGAGACTTAAGACAATAAAAGCTTTATTTATGTTTTTAACTAGGTATATTGGCGCGAATTGAATAAAAAATAAGTTCGAAAATCGAGTCCATTTGTGACCACGACAGTTAGAACTATGGCATTGCGTACAAACAAAGATTCAGAATGTGTGACGCTTCAGAGGCTTAGATAATCGGTTGGAAAAGTGGCCAGCCAGCTTAAAAAACGACTTTTCGCTGGTTCTTCAATCTCGGCAACGGAAGTGATGTTGACCATTTTTGGTATAATAACGGCTGTCACATATATTTCTGACAGCCATAGAGCCAAAAGTTTTGTGATAAGTACAGCGGTTTAGTAGAAAAATGACACATTAAAATGTTTACGAGAAATCAGTGAAAACTTAATGTACGATGATGATGACAACCTGCTATCCACAGTACCCTTTCGATATATAAAGTTTTTAAACTACGACCGCTTTTTATGTTTAGCCGCGGACACCTTTATCTGATGATGATGGTAGACTTAATCGAGGGAAACTAGGGACGACTAGTCAGTCATACCTAGGTCCAAAGAATTTTTTTTTTTGGAACTATCAGACACCATTAATTTGTCATCAATAGTAAACGTTCTTCGAGGTCTACCGTGTTACTAAACTTGTAATATATAATATCTAAGGTTCTTTAGATTTAGATCTTTAGGTATTTTTTAATTTGTGATAAATAAAAAAAAATCTCGAGTGGAGACCGCGCCTCGCCAAACGGAGTAGGTTTAGGACGCCATCAGGCAAGGTGGACTGATGATATGCGCAAGATGGCTGGCAGAACCTGGATGCGAGAAGCCGCAAACAGATCACAGTGGCGTGCAATTGGAGACGCCTGCCAGCAGTGGCAAAACAAATATGGGCAGATGATGATGCCGAAAAAAACCTTCATATCTAATCACATTCATATGAGTTAATCTTAGGATGGTAGACCGGAATGTCTTCTGATTGCACTCACATAGAAACAACGGGAATGTCTTAGTAGGGTTCATGTAATCGTTTTGTTTGTGACAGGCGACGATGGAGGCAAAGGCAATCTCTCTTTGAGAATTTCTTTGAAATTTCTAGAAGCAAAATGGAAAACTTATTCGCGATATGACGTTAAGAGACAAACGAGTGTGCTTGGAGTGCTTACGTTTATAGTAGAGGTAGTAATAATGCCGTCGTAAGTAGTCATTATTGAAAATTTGCCGAAGTCTGTATTTACAGTCTGCAGGTCTTCAAGTCACGGGTAAATAGGTATCTAATGAACAAGTGTGATCCATCGTAGACCACATCGCTACTTAACATCAAGCAGAATGGGGGTCAAACGCTTGTACATTATGTTTATTTTGTACAAGCGTTTGATAACTAAAGGCCCGCTCGTTTTTGCACAAGTGTAACGCTGTTAGGTATATTATGTACGTATTAAACATATAAACCTTCCTCTGGAATTATTTTATCTGTCAAAAACAAACCGCATCAAAAGATGTAGTTATAAGGATATCACCATACATAAATATGGTAAGACATTATTTTAATCTGTTTGTCACAACTGGAGATTGAATTTAGTATTTAATTGTTAAATTGTGACCATTTTATTAATTTCCTTTACAGATTTTCTTTCCTTCGTTAAATAATAAATGTTGAGATATAAACATAATTTCTGTCTTATGTTGATTGGATATGTAAAATATAATAAAATAAAGGTAAATAGGTACCTAATGAACAAGTGTGCTCCGTCGTAAACCAAATCGCGGCTTATTATTGGGCTGGATGCTGGTCAAATGTGCAATAAAAAATAATTAATCTACAGCTGTCTATCTGAGTTCGTATGAGCCGACTATGGATGGATATCTACAGATCCCATGATCTGGAGATTGAAGTTTATTTAGTATTTGAGCTAGCAATTTGAAATGGAAGGCTTATATTGACATTCTTAGGGTCCCTGTGGTACTAAGGTTCTGTCCACCCCCTTTTAGGGATTAAGGCCGTCAGTATATTTACGTGTCGTGTGGTGACGTCGAACAGAATACATGTGTCACTACCCTAGCCCAACGTTTCTCGTCTTTGGACTCGTAAGAGGCGACTGAGAGAACTGTTCAGAGGACGGGGAGCAGTGCTCTCTATGAGTTAAACCACAACACCACTCACAGGAGCGTCTGTAGCCTAATATTAAATGTTTAAAACGGGTATTATAGCGCGAATAATACACGTTTTAAACATTTAATATCATGTCAGTGCGCCTTTCCTTAAAAAATGGTCTGTAGTCTAGTTGGTTAGGAGCGTCTGTAGTCCAGTTGGTCGGATACTTGACTTGTAACCGGAAAGACGCGGGTTCGAGTCCGGCTACTGGACGTGTACCAATGGGACTCTTTTTCAGAGCCAATGTACGCAACGCAACGCTCGTACGGTGAAGGACAACATCGTGATGAAACCCGCACACCACAAGGTGTGTGAACCCTATACGGCGATGGGCTCACCCCCTGTCACGTTGGGTTAAATACGCTTGGTGA